>JALCCG010000047.1:0-104847 GCA_023212695.1 Sporisorium sorghi | reverse complement strand
CGGCGGCCCCCCGAATTTCCCCTTTTTCCCCCCCCCCCCCTCCTCCCATTTTTCCAAATGCCAGTCCTTTTGAGAAACCGGGTCCCCCCCCCCCCCACCCCCCCCCCCCCCCGAGTTAGCTCTACATCGACTAGCCCTCCTCCTCCGCCCCTTCGCTCTCCAACACCCCATACCCTCCCCTCACCCTCTTCGGCCGGTTAAACGGACTATCCTGGCCCGTATACAAAAACGCATCATACACCGCCGCGCCCACAACGCCCCCACACACACTACTCGCCCACGGGTTCCACGCCCAGTACCACCCATCGTGCGTCCACACCTCGCTCCCGTACCCGACCAACCACAGCGCGATCCTGGGCCCTGTATCCCTCGCCCCGTTAATCGCATAGCCCGTATTGTACCCCAAACTCGCCCCGATTCCCAGGAGCACAATGAACATCGCGAACGGCTGCGCGCCCCTCGGCGGCTTCAGATTCGCGCTATCCGCCAGCGCAAAGACGACAAACACCAGCACCGCGGTGGCGAGGAACTCGCTGAACAGCGCCTGCGCCACGGACAGTTCGGGCGCAGGCAGGGTGAAGAAGAACCCCGCTGTGCTGCCGGGCCCTTTCACCGTGCGGCTCCCCTGTCCAGCGATGAGTTGGAAGCGCTCGATTCCCGTGGCGTTGTTCGCGTACACCAGCAGGCTCGCCGCGGCCGCACCCAGGGTCTGCGCCACCACGAACGGCACCACCTTCTTCCACGGAAACCCTCGAAATAGCGCCAAAGCGACGGTGACGGACGGGTTGCAGTGGCCCCCGGAAACGCCCCCGCTCACCCACCCCGCCATCGCAACGCCCGCAGCCCACGCTAGCCGGCCCTGGAAGTAGCTCCCGTACGCCGCGGACTCGCGTGTGGAGGACGAGGCGTAGTGCATGTTCACCTGACACTCGACTCCAGCACCGAAGATGAGGATTATGAACGTGCCGAAGAATTCGGCGAGCTCTTCGCGGTACAGATGGCGCAGGCGTGCCCAGCTGTTCGGCACCCGCCCTGCCGTGTACGAGCCAGAGACGGTGGGGTCAGAGGTTGGGGCAGTCCACCATCGAGGCGGTTTGTGGAGCGGTGTCGCCTGGTGCGGCAGCGGCGCAGAGGCGGGGAGGAGCGGGTCGGTTGACGTTGGGTCCGGGTGCACTTGGTGCTCCGTTAGTTGGGAGCGCGATGTTAAGCGCGCCATCGTTCTAGACCAGCCGAGATAGCGATTCCCGGTGGAGAGGGGGGAGGTTGAGGGGAAGGAGATGGTGATGATGGTGATGGCCAAGTCAAGATGGCGATGAAAGGCTTCAAGGGAAGGTGACTGATAAGCCCTAGATGGGCATGACGCAAAAACGAGAGACCAACACTTGGACCCTGTCCAGAGCAACAACCCCTGACTTGATCTCACTAAAACACCGCTCGTACAGATGAAGTCGCCGACTCACGGTCGCCGCATGTCATATCTCTCTGGCCCACAGCTTCTGAGAGCCGCACCTCCCCACCTGAACCCACGGTTGACACCCTCGAGCACGCTCTGAACCAGAAATACATGCCGACATCACAGCACAGCACAAAAGGCGATCCCTGCACCACCACCAACGCGTGCGCGACCAATGCCGGCGTCTATCAGGCTGCAGCTGACACGCGTTAGAACGCCGCACATCGACCTCACTCTTATTCCTCCGCATGCTCACCATTGATCTTCCCTTCACACTCGCACATTCCTACAACCAAGGAAGTAGTAGATTGGGTATATAGTTCAATGAGAGTATAATCACCTATTCGTATAACCGCCAAACTTGCCCGTGCTGCCCATGTTCGCCGACGGCTTGAGCGCACGCCCCCTATCCAGCACGCTGATCCCCTTCAGCACCGCCGCCTCGTTGATGCTCTGCAGCCGTCTCTGCTCTGCACACCCACATCCACACGCCGGGCAGTCACCCACCACCGTCGCAGCAGCAGCAGCAGCAGCAGCAGCAGCAGCAGCACCGTGCTCCACCTCACCGCTCCCCTTGAAAACAGGAGCCGTGCCCTGACCCACATGCTTGACACGCAGCTCCGTAAGCTCGTTGCACAGCTCCTGGATCTGCGCCTCGATCTCGCGCGCACGCTGTCGCACCTCCTCCGGAATCTGCGGGCTCGCCGGCGGCGACATGCCGTTCGCGGACTCCTCGATCAACGGCGTCGTTGCTGCGCTGTGCGATGACGAAACCGGCGCATGCACAGAGTGGTGGAACGACGGCGTCAGCGGCGAATGCGCAGGAGAGTGGAACTGCGACTGCGTATCCGACGTGCTCGCACCTGCATCGAGGCTCGGCAGCCGACTCGCACCACTGGCCCCACCCATTCCGCTCCAGTTGCTGTCGGCAGAGCCAGGCACAGTAGGACCCGGCACCGCGGCTCCATGCGGCGGCGGCCGGATGTCGGCCAGCTTGGGCTTCGATGTCGACGTCGTTGCAACAAAGCGCCCCGACTCGGAAAGCACAGGCGAAGGCGTTCGGAACGACTGTGCTGCCGCCGGGCTGTGCGGTGCAAGCAGACCCGTCGAGCCCACCGATGAGCTGCTCGATGTCTCGCGCATGTGCGCCCCCTCTGCCAGCGTCGAGGCGTCCAAAAAGTCAGCCGCAAAGCCGGAGAACATAGACGACACGGGCCGGATCTGAAGCGCCGGCTTGTCGATCGACGTGAGCGGCTTGAGCTCGTCGTCGTTCTCCTCGTCCAATCCCGTCACCGAGAACGACGGCATGGGCGACGTCTTGCTCGACCGCGGCGCCATCTCCCTATTGCTGCCACTCGGCGGCAAGGTCGAGACGCCGTCAAAGTCGACACTGACGCCCTTCTCCTTCTTGAGCTTGCGCATGAGGAAGCCGCTCTTCTTGTTCTTGAGCAGACGCATGCTGGACTGGCCATCGCTCGAAGGATCGCGCTGCATGCCCACCTCGTCGTGAGCACCACCCGCATCGCCCGAAGCAAGATACGGCGAGGTTCTGGCAGTCACGCTACCGCCCGATGAAGCAAGCCACTCGGACTGCTTCTGGCGCGCCTGCTCGCGTGCCTCCTCGAGCGAGATGAGCTTGTAAGGCACACCCTCGATGTTGCCGGGCAGAGGCAAGCTGCCGGACGTCTGGCTCGAAGAGACCGACATGATGCCAGCACGGTGACTCGAAGGCGAGTTGGGTCGAGCACGTAAAGCAGCCGCCGCTGCCGCTTCGGCACTGGCCTTGCCCATGGGCGTCGACTCTCCCTCGGCGGGAGGGATCGAGTCCAAGGTTACCTCACCTTCGACACTGCTGCTGCGCAGCGCCGTGTCTTCGGTGGAAGTGGCCGAGCGCGAGGCGACGCTGACCTGGCGCATGGGCGGCGTGCGCGATCGGGCGCGTTCGATCGAGTTGAGGTTCAAGTCGCTGGCGAAGCTGGCACTGTCCGCGGCGCTCAGCGTGTCCTTCTTGTAGGCCAGCGAACGGACACCGCCGAGACGCGGAGAAGTCAGCGATGCGCCTGTCGGCTTGGGAGATGGGAGAGGCGGAGAACACGCCTGGTCGCGGAACTTGGAGTTGCTCGGCATGATCATGTGGACCAGGTCGGCCTGGTTCTTGCTGTCGGATTGCATCGTGGCGCCTCCGTTGATTTGGCGGGCCGAATGGCTGTGCGGCAAGTCGTTCGCAAAACCAATGGCGTGGATGGGACTTGGACCGGCATGGTTGAGCTTGGCAGACGCGTTGAGCTCGGACAGCGGAGCCGAGGCTGGATGAGCGTTTCCGCCGCCGCCGCCGCCGCCGCCGCCGCCGCCGCCGCCTACCAGACGCAGCGCCTTCGTCAGCTTGCCCTTCTTGGAAGCTGGCGCAGCTGCACCAGCCAGACCAAGACCCTTGAGCATTCCAACTGCGGTTCCCGAGACGCTCTTGGATCGAGATCGCTGGGAAGCAAACAAGGATTGTACGTCATCTTCCCTCTGCGCCTCCGACTCAAGCGAGGCAGCATTGGCGTGTACGAGGCCCGAAGGCGCGTAGACCGGGTTGGGGCTCCTCGGAGGCGCAGGATTTGGGCCATCGACAGACGGCCTGGTCTTGAAGCGGGAGAAGGGCTTTTCGAGCGTCTCTGCACTCGGACGCAGGGTGTCACGAAGCGAAGGTCGACCTGCTGCAGTGACCGTGTCGTCTCCGCCCAACTCCCAGGGAGCTGGAGCGTTCTTCTTGACCTTGGGCCCGAGCGTGCTGATTCTGCGCGCATCGTCTGCGATCTTGTTTTGAAGCTCGACGAGCAGCTTTTCCTCTTCAGCTACGCCTCCGTCAAAGGAGAGGATGGGCGATCGATCGCGTCGAGTTCTGGGCTTGGTGGAACGGACAGTGTCGGCGGTTCGGGGTATGGGCGGCATCTTGGGGATGAGTGTTCCGTCCGGCAGTCTGTTTGGACTCGACTTTGAGGTGGTGGCAGAAGCGCGGCCTGGATTGACGTCGGCGTCGGAGGTGGAGCCGTCTCGACGTGGCGACTCGTTGCTGCCTCTGGAGGCGGCCTTGACGGGGAGAGGAGGCTTGGGCTTGGACGAGTTGCGGGAAGGAACGGGTTGGGCCACTGCATCGGCAGCTTGGTCATCGTGCGTACGTCGACTTGAGGGATTCGGGGACGTTATATTTTGAATGTCAAAGCCATCGGCTAGATTAAGGTGATCTGCTGTGGCGGTCTTGGCGTCGTGGTCACTGTACTGGCTGCTTGTCTCGAAGCCACTGGCATCGCTCCGTGGACGAAGCATGTTCTGGACGGAAGGGCTGAGCAGAGTAGATGCATCGCCACCAACCAAGTGGTGAGGTGGTGGCATGGAGGGGAGAGGCGGTGGAGCTTCTCGTCGCCTGCGCTCGGACCTGGCACCTCGACCTGCAAAGATGGAGCTTGCGATGCTATTGGGACGGACGTGGCCATAGACGCTGGCTGTCGGATCGAGCTCGGTGCTGTTGGCTGCGTGCGACGTTGAGGGGGCGTCGTCGCCATCCCAGCTTTCGGCGTCAGAGAACTGTTCGTCGTTTGCATCTTGGTCGTGGTCGCGGTCGCCATTCCAGACAACGTCGTAGTGGCTGGAACGCTGCGTCCAACTGCTCGGCGGACGGAAGGAAGGAACGAGACCTTCTCTTTCGCGACCGATGGCACGAACGAGACCTCTTGTCTTGTTGTTGGACTCGGCGAGGTGAGCGTGGTCGATGCTGGGTCGCCCTTCGGACTCGTAGAACGAGTTGGCCATCGAGGCGGGTCTGGATGCAACGGCAGACATGTTTGTTTGCAGCTCGAAAGACAGGCTCGGTCTGATTGCGAAGCGCTGTGTGTGGTGAGAATAGGAAGTTAGATGTAGCCTTGTCGAGGAGTTGTGGCTATCAGAAGGCGGCCATGCTGGGATCCAGTGTCAGGGTCGAACGGTGGACAGTCGCGGTGGCGAGCGTGGGTATGGCTCCTTCCGATGGTGTGTTTGCGGATGAGGATGCACTACACTGCTAAGGAGATGATCAAGATGGAGGTGGTTGGCCGGTAAGTGGTTGTGGATGGAGCGCCGAGGGTAAGAGATAGAGTGAGGTGGTCCAGATATCGTGTGAGCAAGGTGAGCGGTGGCCAGCAGCGAAGGCGAGCAAGCAAACAAGTAAGGGGTGGCAAGAAGAGAGGATGGTGGTATGCATGCGACAGGGAGTTAGAGAGAGAGAGAGAGTGTGTGTGTGTGTGTGTGTGTGGTGAGAGAGAGCGGAATGCAAGGCAACCTTGCGGAATGCGAATCAGAGGTACAGTAAAAACACCGTCAAAAGCACGCTTTTTGAAAGAGAGAGAAAGAGAGGGAAAAAAGAAAAAAAAAAAGTGTTGGTCTCGAGATGGTGATGCGACTGGAAAGGGCTGTGCTGCTGCCGCTGCTTCTGTTGCTGCAGGGTTCTCAAGCCGTCTCGAAAGACATCGCAAGCACACGCGCACGCACACGCACACGCACACGCACACGCTTTCTCACGTCGGACATGCAGCAATACACTGATTCAGCGCAGCCGACCATCCCCTGCAAGCCAGGAGCGGGTTTGCCGATAATTGAGAGCAAGAGCAAGAGTAAGGAGGCGAGCTAGCATGAATGAATCTAGACTGGGCGGAGAGCGAATCGAGCCAGCGCAGGCGCAGCAGTCGAGAAAAAAAAACAAAGGGGCGCTTCAAGGCGGAGGAAGCGATGCGCTGCGTTCTCACAGTGCAGCTGGCTCGCTCTAGAGTCGGAGAAGAAGGAGAGCGATGGGCGACTTGCATGCCGAGTCAATCTCGAACTTTCGGCTTCGGTCCCGCTCTGCTGTTGCTCTCGACCGCCGTCCAGATTCGGAAGGCGAAGAGAGCGAGTTGAAAGCGGTCACAGCGCGCTCGCTCTTCTACTCTGTCTTCTTGGCACGTGTTGGGCGGATGGGCCCTCTTCTGTCGCTTTCTTCATCTTATTGTCGTCTTCATTGATTCACGCGCTGATCATGATGAGAGTATGAAGAAGCTACCTAGATGAAACGACTCTCGGGTCGGAGGCAAGCTTCCCACGAAAGAAAGGGGGTCTCTCCTCGCCAGAGCAGCAGCTGCTGCATCCGTAGCCGAAGTGCGGGTCGAGGCAGGGTCCGATGTGCTTGCTCGCCTGTCTAGCCCCTCGCCGTTACTTGTCCTCTCTCCTTGCGCCCGTTCGCTTCCGACCTTCCTCAAAGCAGCGGGCTAGCTGTCCTCGTTGAATCGGAGCTTCTCCTCTCCCATTCAAAGCCCGAAAACGAGAAAAGAAAGAATTGCTACCGGTGAACGTACAGTACGCGCACGCGGATCGACCGTGCGTCTTGGCCTGGCGCGTGTCTCGAGAGTTGCAATCTGCCTCTGCTGTGTTGTTTTGAGCAGCGCGCGCGCGTGCCTGGTCCTTGCATGGCTGAAACAAGCGAAGCTGCTCGACGCGTCGCGCGCTCTCCTTTCCCACTCTGGCCTGACACGCTAAACACAGGCCACAAACGACATCGAAGTCCAGACACAGAGCTCGTCTCTGTAAAGCTCGAGGTGATCAGCCTTCGTCCACAATGTTCTCCGACCGTTGCTCGGTGGCGTGATTCCGCAGCATCATTGTTTGTTCATGTGCGTGGTCGTGGATTTACTGACAACAACGCCGAGAGGCCACCGTTGCCTTGCCGAGCTGGGAAAGCGCACGCCTCGACTCGGCGTGGCTTGCAGTTGGCGACCGGAGCGCCAATTGTCGTTGTTCAACTTCGACGTAGCATGAGCGCTGATGTTCTCGACTCGTGGAGAATCGCCCGTGTCGGGAGAGAGAGAGTAGCAGGTGAATCGATCGGGTGATGGTTGCCGGCGCATCGGTTTGTTACGCCGGCGTTGCTGTCGTCGAAGGGAAAATGCGTTTTTGGAGCCTCTTTTTCCGACGTCCTTTTTCGATCCGAAGGGCATTTTTCGTTTGAATCTAATCATCAGCAAGGCTTTCGCGCATGACCGACCTGATACTCTGCTCAGCACAACAATTGTTCACACTCTCAAGCGGACGACAATCATAGGAGAGAGCGTGCGTTGCACAGCCACTGAGTCCGCTCGTTCGGAACAATGACCAGGAGAGAGCGAGCCAACGAGGCAAAGCAGAGGCTGTATCGCGCGAGTCAAGGCAACCCTGGTTGAAGATCCGAGTTCCGAATCCGACCATCCAGATCAGCGCGGCACAGCGCACCTAAATCTTACACACGAGCGGTTTGCGCTGCAGCCAACAACTCCACTTTCGGCGTCAGGTCCTGCCTGCACTCCGTCCATCTCTCGCTTTCAACGACGATCCACAAGGTCTCAAACTGCGCACACACATAGCTCAGCGTCCTCCTCGTAGAAGCTCTTCGACAGCGCACGGTATCGAAGACGACGACGACGACGACGACGACGACGAGGATTAGGACAGCGCCTATCGCTGGCCAACCAGACGCACCATGCAGGCGGTATCCAAGTTCATCTTTGGGCCGTCACAGGAAGGTAAGCTCGCGAACCACAACCCGGCATCACAGAGAAACGATACGGAGCGACTGACCTTATCTCACCACATCGACGTCTGCAGAGAGGGTGAAGAAGGTGCAATCGCAGCTGCGGTCCGAGCAGCGCGCGCTCGACCGCGAGATGCGCCAGATCGACCAGGGATCCACCAAGACCAAAGCAGAGATCAAGAAGCTCGCCAAGAAGGGCGACGTCAAGAATGCCAAGATCCTCGCGAGGGAGGTGGTGCGAGCGCAAAAGCAGAAGAACCGCCTCGCAGTGTCCAAGGCGAGACTCAACAGTATACACATGCAGCTGCAGCATCAGCTGGGTAAGTCTTGAAGGCGCGGAGGCGCAGCATGGAACAAGAGGAACGAGGTAGGCTGACGCCATCATCGTCTCTACAGCAATGTACAAGGTGACGGGGAGCATGCAAAAATCGACCGAGATCATGAAGCTGTCGAATCAGCTCGTCAAGCTGCCTGAAGTGTCGGCCGTCATGCGACAGATGAGCGCCGAGATGACCAAGGTATGTTCACCCATCCCACCTCGAGCTCACAGAATCGCACACTGACCCCCATCGTCTCCCTGCCGCATCTCTCAGGCGGGCATCATGGAAGAGCTCATGGAAGACATGCTCGACTCGGGCGTGCTCGGCGAAGACGAAGACGAGATGGAGGAAGAAGCACAGGAGGAAGTCGACAAGGTGCTCTACCAGCTAACCGACGGCAAGCTCGGCCAGGCTAGCACCACCGACCACCTCCCCGACCTCGCCATCGAAGACCCCAAGCTCAATGAGGAGCAGGAACAGCAGGACATGCAGCGCATGCAGGCCGCCCTCGACGGTCTTCTTCGTGGTTGATTGTCTTCATCCAGAATTGTTTCCGTGTCACTCTTATGTATTTGTACCTTTTTGCAGTGTTGCTTAACTCATAGCCTTTTCAGTCGGGACGAGTGTGCGACGTCTGTCAATCGAACGTTCTCTACGCAGAGGACGCCGATTCATGTGTGCAGACCCTCGACACCGACGCGACAGCCATTCGCGTTTCAGACTCGCTCGTGAACTTCTCAAAGTGACACAATCGGAACGCAGGCTGCGAGGAGTTTGTTTTGAGACCGATATGCTCAGATTGCTGCTGGATATATCTGAGGGGTAGAGATGCTAGCGCTGGCGGTAAAAGTACAGAAAGAGATACAAAGCGACCAAGACAAGAAAAGAGGGCTGGGAAAAAGGAGGTTTGGGCTAAGCAGCAGCGACTCGAAAGTCAACTGCGCGGGGGACACCACGACGCGCTGCACCGAACGCGTCGGGCCGAAGGAGGGGATGCGGAAACGACGAACCAAAGCAAAGCTGTGCGTTGCACACGCGCTTACTTGGACGAAGAGAACTTGGTGACGGACTTGGTGCCTTCCGAGATGGCGTGCTTGGAGAGCTCACCGGGGAGGATGAGACGGACGGCGGTCTGGATCTCTCGCGACGAGATGGTCGACTTCTTGTTGTACGAAGCGAGCTTCGAGGCCTCGGTGGCGATGCGCTCAAAGATGTCCTGGACGAACGAGTTGAGGATGGCCATGGCCTTGTTCGAGATACCAGTGTCGGGGTGCACCTGCTTGAGCACACGGTAGATGTAGGTCGAGTACGTCTCCTTGCGAACCTTGGTGGCCTTCTTCCTGTCGCCGGACTTGGCGGGAGCCTTGGAGGTCTTCTTGGCGGCCTCAGCGGGGGCCTTGCCAGCGGACGAGGCAGGGGCCTTGCCGGCGGTGGAGGAGGGCTTCTTCTCGGCGGGCTTGGGGGGCATCTTGAATAGAGTAAGAGGTTGGTTGGGTTGAGGTTGGTTGGTTGGAGAGTGTTGTTGGAAGACTTGACGGATGAGGAGAAAGAGGAAAAGAGAAGAGGGTCCGGAGAAGGAGAGCGTCTCGGAAGGCTCGGGTTATAAACCAATCTCGAGAGCGGAGCGAGGCCTGCAACACGCACGGCGCAGCACACAGAGAGAGAGAGAGAGAGAGAGAGGCGCGTCTTTCTGGATGGGAGGCGCATGGACAACGCACAGCAGCACACAAGCACAGAAGCACACACGTCGACGCGCAGCCTTTGTCGAAAAATTGCGTAGAGCAGCGCAGCAGGAGTGCGGAAAGGGCCAAAAACGCGTCTGTCTGCGCAGGAAAAAATGCGTTTGAAGCAAAAAAAAAATCAAGGGCCCCGAGCGGCTGTTGCTGGGCGCTGAGAAATATTCAGTTCAAGAGGCGACGAAGGCTCTAATTTAGACTTCATCCACATCACACTTTTGACGCAACAGCCGAGTCAGTCAATTGCGCTTCTCAACATCTGTCGCGAAGCTGATCACGCCTTTTCCAACTTCGTCGCCCCTAATTTGAATTCTCGTCTTTCTGCTCTCCTCTTCCGAGTGCCCTCTCTCGGATTTTCTGGCCTAGCTTGACTCAGCTGTGATGCGGGATTGAATTGAATGGTGACTCAACTCATAGCAGCTCGTTCGAAGTCATTAGCGACCCAGCTTTGGCGGATCACGGTCATAGCCAAGGGCAGCCAGCGAGCGGACGATAGACAAAGGGAGTTGCGAGATCGTCGATAGAATCGGCTAACAACGTGTGTCTAGTAATTAGAGACTTCGAAGGCCCGAATGTGATGAACGCCAAATTGAGAATGCGCTTCGACGGCTGTAATTTTGAAAGGTGGGCGAAGTTGACTGCAGTGGAGGCAAGGCAAAAATATTCCGTTCTTGCAACGCCAGATCAACGCGTTTTTGGGACTGCGCTCTGAAGCAGCAGCAAAGCTTGGACGCAGAAAAAAAAGAGACAGTCCGCATTTCCCGCACTTTGGTCACAGCTTGCAGCTCAGCTGTCCAGGGCGCAGCAAAGCAGCAAAGGCAAGGTCGCGTCGCGCATGCAACACTTTGTGCTTGAAGCACACAGACTGCTCAGCTGCCGGTCTCTAGCGTGCGCACGCAAGCACCACCCCAAAGACGATAAAACCCTTGGTCCGAATCGGCTGCATCGACGTTGGCTTCTCCCTCTTTCTCTGCTTCCTTCTCTCCATCGTCTACTCGCTCCTCAAGCACTATCCCAACCTTTCTCCCAAACACCAACCCCCCTCTATCTATCTTAACAACAATGTCTTCCGGTGGCAAGTCTGGTGGCAAGGCTGGTGACGCCTCGACCAAGTCGCAGTCGCGTTCGGCCAAGGCCGGTCTGCAGTTCCCCGTCGGTCGTATCCACCGTCTGTTGCGAAAGGGCAACTACGCTCAGCGTGTCGGTGCTGGTGCTCCTGGTACGTCTCTGCTATCTATTCATCTCACTCATGCCGTGCTCACTTCGCCGAACCTCAGTCGACTAACATTCTTCTCTCATTCCATCGTTCGTTCTCCCCCCCCCCCCACACACACAGTCTACCTCGCCGCCGTTCTCGAGTACCTTGCTGCCGAGATCCTCGAGCTTGCCGGCAACGCCGCCCGTGACAACAAAAAGTCGCGTATCATTCCCCGTCACCTGCAGCTCGCTATCCGCAACGACGAGGAGCTCAACAAGCTGCTCGGCGGTGTCACCATCTCGCAGGGTGGTGTGCTGCCCTTCATCCAGTCGGAGCTGCTCCCCGCCAAGTCGGGCAAGCCCAAGAAGGCTGGTGGCTCGCAGGACATCTAAGCGTGTCGACTCGCTCCGTCGTCGCGCTCTCGTTGTCTCGCATCTTCCACTGTACTACCATCATCTCCTCTGCTCTTGGCAGCGCTCGCTTCGGCCTGCGTCTAGGCTCGCACCGATAGAAGTCGCAGCTCGTCTGCATTTGCTATCTTCGCTCTCCTCCACTTCCACCTCCTTCGCAGCTGTGTCTTCTCGTTTTATCTTCTTTGTGTTCATCCTTGTACTTCTAGTACCACCATGGGCTCGGCGGTCGGAACAGGGCTCCGCCAGCTACGCAACATCAGGCATCATACCAACCTGTCTCTCTTTTGTGTGGTCTTGGGTGTGAATCTGGGTTTTGAACGCAAGGTAGTCTTCGAGATTGCTGCAAGCGGCGAGAACTTGTCGGTCGCGGCTCGTTCAGTCTGCGAGTGCTCGCGCTGCTGGGAATCGCTGTCTCTCCTTTTGCCTGCTCGTTGATGTGAGCTCTGGCTGGTCGATTTGTGAACGTCGAAAATGCTTGCCGGAAATATCAAATGAGAAAAGGAGGTCGCAAAAATCGAGGTTTCATACAACACCATCCTTTGCTTGTCGTCAACGTCAAGTCATTGTGTATGAGGCTGACGCTCTCATACGACTGTCGCTCCGACGATCTTGATCTCTTCCCGTGGTCTGTCGAGGAAAGGAATGCGCAACAAAAGCGTCTAGGTGAGCAGTCCGCTTGGAGGTCGGGGAAAGGGGAAAGGCTTACCTGTCGTCCTTGGTGTCGGCAGCTCCAATCTCGCGTACTGCCTGAATCCCGTTGCTGACACGTCCAAAGATGGTGTGTTTCCCGTCCAGGAACGGCGTCGGTGCCAGCGTGATAAAGAATTGGCTACGGTTGGTGTTGGGTCCAGCGTTGGCTGACGCCAGGATGCCCGCTCCAACAAAGCGAAGTTCAGGATGCAGCTCGTCCTCAAACGTGCCGCCGTAGATCGAAGTACCTCCTGAGCCTGTACCTGTGGGATCGCCAGACTGGATCATAAAGTCGCTGATGACGCGGTGAAAGATGATGCCATCGTAGAAACCCTGCTTGGCGAGCTGGTAAAAGTTGGCGCAGGTCCTTGGTGCGTGCTTCCAATAGAGCTCCAACACGATGCGACCCATCGACGTGTCGAGCACCACCGCACCGCTGTCCTTGCCAGGTATCGACATGGCGTCGTCCGTTCGTCGCTGGAGCCGCTGGTCGGCACTCGGATTGTTGGTGACGAGCTGGTGTTTGGTGAAGCAAGCAGGAAGGTTTTGACGTTGTTTCCTTTGTTTGGTGTCAAGGGTCCACCGAATCGGAGGCGATTTGCGCGCCGCACGGACGACGTGTTGGTCCGATTTGAGCAGAATGCAACGCAACATTCTTCTCGCCTTCCACCATCACCATCATCACTCCTTTTAGCGGAAGACCGCTGCGGACAAAATGTCAGCCACCTCGCAGCGTCACGCTGACAGCAACGGCAGCACCTCTGCAGACACAGGCTCGACATCCACCACTCCCGCCAGGCACGGTCGCCCAAGACATGCCAGAACCAATGCCTCGCTCACATCTAGCTCTGGCAGCATCAGCGTCGACGCGCCATCACCCGTTGACCGACTTCCGCGCCGAACATCAGTGCCAAACGAAGCGGCTCGCATCTTTCAGGCTACTGGCTTTGATCCATTCGGTACCGAGCCAGATACGCTCTTCCGCTCACTCACCGTCAAGGAGGTCGAAGCATACGAGCGAGCTGTCAGGAGCACCGCATCGGGCAAGCAGGAGGAGCTGAGGAGTCTTGTAGGTCAGCGTTACGAGGATCTGCTCGGCACAGCCAACACCATCATCGACATGGCCCGAAGCTCAGAGCAACTTTCACAAAGGCTGCGTCAGCTTTCGGACGGCGTGCGTCTTGCTGGTGCCATCGAGGACAAGAGCGCTTCGTCCGCCAAGCTGAATCGACGCAAAAGCTATCTGCCGACCCAGCATCTCGCCGCACCGGAAGCGGAAGCCTCGTCTCTGCATCAGGAGGCTATCTATGTGCTCGGTGCCTCGCTACGCCTCATCATGGACGCACCCGAGTATGTGTGGAAGTCGATCGAAAAGGGCAAGACACTCCAAGCTGCCTGGGCCTTTATGCTGGCTCGAGCTACGTGGTGGGATCTCATCGACTCGGCGTCCTCACCAGGCCCTCCTTCGACTCTTACTAGCGACGGCGAAACGGGCATCAGCTCCGTGTCGGAAGCCGTCTCGTTGCTCAGGGTCAACGTCAAGAAGGCCTTTCCCTTTATCGAAAAGCAATGGCAGACCATGCTGCCCATGCGCAAACAGATCGTCCACCGAGCCGTATCGCTCCTTTCCGACACCGAGATCGAGTCGATGGCTGTGGTGGACCAGCTGGCTGCCCTCATGCTGCTCGACGGCACCAAGCCGGAGCAGGCCAGTCACTTGTTGCTCTCACAGAGACTCACGGCGATGCGACGCATGGTGCAACGACGACAAGCAAAGCCTGCATCACATCATCGCTCTACCGCACATCGGGAGAGCGAGGCGGCAGCGGCAAGCAAGGAAGAGCGAGCAGCGCAAACCTCGCAGACAATATCGCAGCTCGTCACTCTGTTTGCTCGAACGCTGCAGCACGCCGTCCAGATCTTCATGCTCCCTCCGAAAGAAGCAGGGGCAGCCTCCGCATCCCGACCTCTGCTGTTGGATCTGCTCAGCACCGTCACAGATTCTGCCAACTTTGCTACCACGGCCCCGGCAGCCGGATCGCCGACTGCGGAACGCACGCTCTTGCTTCGGCATCCTTCTTCCAACGGCGACGCTCCCACCGCCCGTCAAAGCGCTGCCACTCTTCGTGCTCAGAGAAGAAGGTCAAGCTATGGTCTGCCCATCGCCGAAAGCGAGAAGCAGAACGAGTTGGAGGCTACGCCTGATCGCACACAGACGCATCCCAGTCGACCGCCGCTGCGAGTCTCAACGGTGAGCGTGGTTGAAGCACTACCAAGTGGACGCATCCTTTCTCGACTCCTCCCGCCTTCGTTTTGGGCCTTCACACCTCATCTCGATTTGAACGCCAAAGAGGCACAAACATCCTCGCCAACTTTCGCCGATCTGGCTTCTTGGTCGACGAAAGCACGCGAGACCATCATTCGAGGCTCAGACAATGCGGGTCCGGTCAGTCTGCGCTCGCTGCTGTCCGAGCTGTCGGATGTCGGTGAACTGGCACTCGTTCGAAGTTCGTTGAGGATCGCTTTGCATCGTGCACGTCGTATCGTCGCGCGCAAGCTGGTTGGGGCGCAGGAATCGACAGACGAGCGCCGCCAAGAGGCTGTGACAAAGGTTCACTTGGAGCTTCAGCAACTCGAAGAAGCCATCGACGCAGTGCTTCAAGAGCGCCTGTTGCATCTGATGGAGCAGAAGCTCAATCGTGCCGTCAAGGAGCTGCTTCAAGAGACAGAGCACATCGTTTCGTCGCTAGACAAGGTCTCCAGGTCGCAGGAGGATGATTCGAGCGAAGTGGATGCACCTCTCGATGCCCTCTTCCATCCCATCGAAGCCGAAACGACGCGATCGAACACAAACGGCAAAGCGAGCGCGTCGAGCTCGAGCCGCACATTCACAGCAGCGCTGCAAGACCACGTACGCGGCCGGTCCAAGCAGGTGGATCGTCTCGCAAGCTTGTACGAAGCACCGCTGGCAACACTGACGGAGGAGCTGCAGCTGTATCAGGCCGAGTTGGAGGCCGACGAGCGATTTGCGGGTGCAAGCGAGTCGATCCGGGCCAAATTTGACTCCATTCTTGCGTCCTCGCGGTCAGAGATGGAGACGGGCCTGACCGCTTTGCTTGAGCAGGCGCAGTCGAGCTCCCGTGTCGATGATGGCCAAGCACAGGTCTCGAGGTCGACGAGTCTTGTGATGCGGGTCGTGGCCGTGCTTGCCGGAGCAGCATCCCCCCAGCACAAGACTCGAGAGCCAGTCAAGGCGGCTCTGGAGCGATTCTGGCGGCCCCAGCTGGAGCGACGTCTCTCGCACATGCTCACCGTGGGCAGTGCGAGCACCCAGCCTGCTTCAGACGCCGTGTCAGCGCCGATGCTGTGCGCCCTGGCCACGGTGTCCGAGTCGATCGTGCAGCTGGGATCTGCGCTTGCAGGGCCCGAGCTCGCCGAGCAAGTGCGCAGTGTCCTCGTGTCACTGGCTGACGATGACGCAACGTCGGCAGCGGACACGAAAGCGCTTCGAGCGCTACTCGCGTGTGAGGCTGCGAGTTTGAGCGAGCACATCGCCGCCGACGCCAGCCTGCACCGTGTTCGTCTGGCGCTGGCACCGCTCGCTCTGGCCCTCGCCACCACGGCGTCTGGGTCGCAGTCGAGTTCGGAGAGGGTGAAGGCGAGAGTGCTCACGCCGGCGGAACCAGCGTCGGCGGTGAGAGATGTCCGTCCGATTCTGACGGTGTCGCGGAAGAAGATGGATCGCTTTTCACTGCTTCCTGTTCGTTGATGTTGCTCATCTCATCTATACATGCAATCACGGGGTTTGATAGGGGCATTACATTCTTCGTACTCGCTGATGACGAGCAGATGTCAATGGATGCGTTGGAGAGACTATCTTTGTGTTGACGCTTGAAGACGCGTGTGAATCGACGACCACAGCAGCAGCAGCAAGCGGAAGTGGCTGTGCTCTGATAGCTCGCTCGGCCTCGATTGAATGCGAGTCGCAGGGGACATTCGCGCGTGTAGGCATTTCTAGAAGCCCCTCTTTCTGCTCTGCTCGTGCTGACTGTCTGCCGACCGTGCTGTACCCGAAAAGCAGAGTCGCTCTCTCGTTTTCGCGTCTTCGGCGCGCTTTTTGCGACTGAGATTTCAACCGGGAATCGGAGTCTGCTGAATGCGAAACACGAGATACAGGCTGAGCTGCCTCGCATTTTTTTGGTTGAATTCGCCAGGGTTGTTGAGCAGAGAGCGAGCGAAGGGTGAGCGGGCCACACAGCCTTTCGTGTCGTTCTTTTTCTCGTTCCACCTCCATCTAAGCGACACAGAGAGAGAATCGTGCCGACGCGATTCCGTCTCCTCTCTCAAACGAAGTCAAGACCGCACATTCGAGGTCGTAACGCAGGCGAAAGGGATCTACGAGTCGACCGAGTCCGAGTCTCGAATTGCGAGAGCCGCCGCGTCTCTCGTCGCCGGATCAACGGAGGCGCTAAGCAATCTGCTGCATCTCGAAATTTTGGCTCACCGGCTTGACACGACGGTGTTTGCTTCAACGGTCAAGGCCTGCTGCTTTCACAAAGCATTCATCGCGCTAGGCAAAGCGTCGATTCTCTCGAGGTGCCGCATCGATATAGGCTGCATCCTTGCTTAGTCACAGCTTCTTGGCTAAAGAGGCAACAAGTCTAGACGCTGTTCGTACTCGATCACGAGGGTGATGCTTCCTCATCCATTCTCGCCATCCCTAGATAGAGCCAAGCAAGATCAAAACGGACAGAGCACTGCTGCAGGCTGCTCAGCACGCAGGAAGCCCGAGCCAAAGAACCCTAGCGCGTTCACGCAAGATCGCGAAAACGAATGCCAATCGACCAACACAACGTCGACGAGCTCAAAACAGCAACAGCAGCGACCGCCACAGCACGATCGGCACGTGCTCGTCGAGGGCAGCAATAGACCCATGACGCCGACGAACCTCGTCTCGATGTCAGCACCGTCTTCGTCCGTTCCCAAGCACTGGTATGAGCTCGCCATCAAGGCAAAGACCGCCGCGTTGCGCGAATCTCAGCAAAGGACTTCGACGCACGCGTCCTTGCCTTCCGAACCAGCGGCGCAAGATCCAAGTGCACCGACCTCGAATTCTGACGATGGCGCAACACAACAGAACGGTCTACTTGGAGACACGACAGCAGCAGAGTCGATGCCAGTGCCAAAGGCGGAACCCGTCGACGTGTCTTTAGCAACGACAGAGACGCAAGCGACTACAACAGCAGCGGGAGCGAGTCATCCTAGCCAACCACTGGCTGGTGGCCTCGTCGGCGTGTCCAGCATCGACGGTCTCGAGCCATCCACGCAAAACGCCATTGCCGCTACATCCACCACCACTCAGCAGCCGATCATTGCAGCGTTGTTGAGCACGGACACGAGTCGTGATCCACCACTCGAAGGCGACGAGCTACGCACCGAAGTCATGGGTCCTCCACCATCACTACCGGCGGATCCAGCATATCCTCCGCTCAATCCAGTCGTCGCCGATGTGCAACCACCCGCTCCCAATCCCAAACGCCGAGGTGGTGCTTCTGCCGTCAACAGTACTCAACGCAAACCTGTCCCGGCACAGCCACCGGCCGACTTTGTTCCACCGACGAACATCAACGGTAAGATGCCCTTCGCGCTGTTCCAGACCGTCAACAAGGGAACCGCGTCCGCAAAATCGAGCAAAGTTCCCGCACAAGCTGCACAGGCCGAGCGAACACAGAGGTATGTACACAATTTCTCACGCAGAGGGATGCCGTTGTCGTTTCATTTGGCACACGCATGTCGGTCGAGAGGTTGGGAGGAAGCAACATGTGGGCTTGTTCGATCGGTGCCACCATGACCAGCAGCAGCAGCACGCACCATGCAGCGACACACAACCTCGCCGGTCAAAAAAGGGGAAAAGAATGGGCGGACGCTTGCAGTGGGTCCAACGAGATGCAGCTCGTGCTGCAAACTTTCATTTAGGGCAGGGAGAAGCGGCAGAAAGCGTGGAAGCAGGAGGAAGGCTGGGTCAAACGACGACAACAACAACGACGACGACGACGACGACGAGGTGCGCACAGCCATCCTCTGCTCTGCCCTGCTCTGCTCTGCATGAAAACAGCAGAGTCAGCTTTGGAGCGACTCAGCCAGCCAAGCCGAGCGGATGGAAACACAAAAATCACCCAAAAATCCTCGGCAAAGCTCGCGATGCTGCACCAACAATGAGGCAGAGACGCGTGCGGGATTTCTGCTGCTGCTCTCTCGTCGTCCAACTCAGCCTCGACTCGACTCGTTTCGAATCGATAGGCCACTCGGCCATCGTCTCGTTTTCCGTATCTGCCTCTGCATTCGGATCCGATCACTCACTGACAACGCGCTCTTTTGCCTGCCCTTCTCCTCTGTGCCTCTTGCACGGCTCTCTCCTTTAAACTTTGCCTATCGCGATTCGTGAATTACTCATAACAGCGAATCGACATCTGGCGATGCACCAGTCGCATCCACCGAAGCGGATGCTCAACAAGCTGACGTGTCGACATCCGCTGAAAGCAACGTGGTCGACCCGCTCCTCGCCGACGTCTTGACTGACGCGGACTCCGTCGCTACGGCGACAGCCACACGCGAAACGAGTCCCGACGCGGCGCTCGCTCAGGACAGTGTCGCCCAAAGCGCACCGCAACCATCCGCAGCGGAACAGCCATCTGCAGCGACGAATAAAAACGAAGCAATGCTGCCAGCACCGAGCGCAGCGGTCGATGCTGTCAACTCGGCGCCAACAGCAAGCGGCGCTGTGGGTATTGCTGTGGCCGAAGCGGACGAAACAGCATCTCCGGCTGTGGCTCTACGTCGCAATCCAAGCAACAGAGGCGCATCGCTGCAAGCATCGCAATCCATTACGAGTGCCTACGCCGATCCTCTGGGCCTCAAGAAGCACCGCGAATCGCTCTTGCAGGAACAAGCCCGC
Source organism: Sporisorium sorghi (assembly GCA_023212695.1). Classification (NCBI taxonomy): domain Eukaryota; kingdom Fungi; phylum Basidiomycota; class Ustilaginomycetes; order Ustilaginales; family Ustilaginaceae; genus Sporisorium; species Sporisorium sorghi. The sequence goes on along the minus strand of JALCCG010000047.1, from coordinate 85,529 downwards.
GCGCGCAGGTCTCCTTCCGCGGGCAGTAATGGTGCTGCTCCCGTCCAAACTCCCGCAGCGGCTTCCGCTGGCGCTAAGAAGGGTGGCGCGGCTCGCACAATTGTGCCGCCTCCCCTTGTGGAGCCTCCTTCCGGGACGATGTACACGCCTGAAGGTCGACTTCGTACCATCCCAGGCATCGCAGGCGCCAAGATTCCGTCTGGGCCCAGCTCGACCTCGACCGACACCAACCTCACGCCACGGCTCGAGGACAAGGGCGGCGCCAACAACGACTTTTGCGAGACTTGTGGCGGTAATGGCCGGTTCGTCTGCTGCGATGGATGCCCGCGCAGCTTCCACTTCCACTGCATGAATCCGCCGCTCGACATTGACGAGATGCCACCGTCGAATGCCGTTGAGGTCCTGGGACCGGTCAAAGCGAGCACTGTGCAGAAAGGTAAGGCGAAGGCGGATGCACCAGACTCCACCACTTCCGACGTCAACATGGAGGATATGTGGTTCTGCAACGTCTGCGTGGCAGAGCGCAAGCCCAAGGCAACGCCAAAGCCGAAAGGGCTGGGTCCGTTTGGCTACCTCCTCCCTGTGCTGTCGCAGCAGAACCCCAAGAGCTTCCAGCTGCCTCTTGATATACGCACGTACTTCAAGGACGTGGCTACTGCCAACAACGGCGACTATATCAATGCAGCCATGGTAAGGCAGGTCAAGCCGAACCGCCACGGCCAGATCGAGCTGCGAGATCCGTATCGACTCAAGGACAAGAACGGTGATGCGGTGCTTTGCTATCGCTGCGGCGGAACGGCGCTTCCCACCGAAACCGAGAAGCAGCACAGCAGCAGCAGCAGCGCGGCAGGTGCAGCTGGCTCCAAGTCGCGCAAAGCAGGCCTCAACAAGGCGCGTTCCGGCAGCGTTTTCGGGGATGTTGCTCCATCGGCACCGGCTGAACACACGGTCAGGGAGGGCACAGGCTGGCGCAAGATTGTCAGCTGTGACTTTTGTGCGCTGCATTGGCACATTGACTGCGTCGACCCGCCGATGCTGGGCATGCCGAGCAACCTGCGCAAGTGGATGTGTCCGGCTCACAGCGACCATGTCAACGACCGTCGCCGAGTCGCACGTGTTGGTGCCGCTGTGCCCAGGACGGTGGATCTGCCGCTGCCCTCGGCTCGGACCATTGGGCCCGGCAAGTACTTCCGCACGCGTGTGCTCAACAATGGTGACATTGACATCATTCCGGACCCGATGGAGGAGCTGATGGGCGCCAACGGAATCACCGGCAGTCTACAGAGCGGAATCAAGGAGATCCCGCTCTTGCCGGGCGTGATCGATGCGCCTGCCATCACAGCAGGAGGGTCCAAGCTGGCGTCCAAGATTCGATACCGCTTCCCCGAGAAGGTGATCCGCACCGACTTTTGGACCAAGCTGCGTGCCGACGACTCGAGCAAGATTGGCGACGTGTTTTACGTTGCCGCCGAGGAGATCGCGCATCGAGTGCCGGTGAGACTGGTCGCTGCCGAGGATGGCGCGGCTGTCGAGGACGACGACTTGCGGTTCAGACCTTTCGGCAGACGCCAGAATGCGCTCAGTGGACTGGATGCGCTGGCCGACATTGCTTCTTCGCGTTTGAAGGCGGATCAGTTGGCTGGCGATGAGGGTGAGCTCTTCAAGAAACCTTCGAGGACTCGGCAGCTGGTTGCCACTGCGTTGGGCATCGATCTGGCCAATGACGATGTGCCCGAGTCGAGCGTGCGCTCGTCGTTGGAGGATTCGACAGAGAGTAGTCGCGAGGGAAGCTCGTCGGATTCGCCACTTTCGAGCTTGTCCGAGAGCGAGAGTGACGTAGCATCTGTAGCGGCCAGTGCGGCGGCAGCGAGTGCACCTCAGCCGGCATCCGAGGCGCCAAAAGCTGCTGCAGCACCACCTGTCGTCCCACCGCTCTCGGAGGAAGAGCTGATCAAGCGCATTGCTCTGGAAGCAGCGACGGGTGTCAACAGCGGAGAACCGATCCGCTTGTCCAAGCGCAAAGCTGCCGTTGCTGCAGAGTCGGCCATTGCAGGCTCACCCTCGACACCGGCCAAGAAGCTCCGGTCGGCTTCGCCAGCGGTCACTCCCACGCCTGCTCGTTCTGCTGCGGCCTCTGCAACTCCCGCCGCCACGGTGCCAGCCAAAGTGCGACCGGCGTCTACTACGGCCAAGAGGATCACGCTCAAGAGTAGCGGTGCAGCGGCGAAGGACAAGTTGACCGAGAGTCAGGTGGCGCTGCGAACGGCGTACCACTTGGCAGATCAGTACGCAGACGAACGGAAGGAGATCGAGCAGCTGCGGGCGATTCGCGAGCTGATGAAGCTCAAAGGGCCCGCGAGGATGTTGGAGTTTTTGCTTTCGCCGAATGCCGAGTGAGGGTGATGTGTTGGCTGTTGGTTGTGCGAGATCTGAAATGGAAGACGTTCTTTGTGTCGCAGAAGGAAGGGTGATGTGGAGAGCACTGTGTGGTTGCTTGAGCGTGAGGCGAGGCGGATATAGGCACGAGCTCGCTTCTTCGGCTGCTGGTCCAAGCTGTCAAATGGAATCCAGTCTCCGGACAATCAGAAACAAGGGGCGATGAGTTGGACACTGATTGATCTCACGAGCGTCGAGCGAGACGGATGTAGATTCGCCTTACTCAGCCTTTGGCTGTTTGTCCGAACTCTCAGATGACAGCCATTGTTCACCTCACAGAAGGTCGGGTGTTAAGTTGAACGCTGTCTGATTTCTAATCGAGATCAACTATCATACGTATGCTGCAAAACCTGCGGATTGGTCTGCTCAACATGCCTCATCGCTTCGCCGAACAGCCCGTTCGCCCATCCAAACCAGGGCCTTGTGAAATCCGTCGCATTGTCCACGTTGATCGACTCGTGCATCAACCCTGTTCCCGCGGTGGTATTCCTCAACAAGCTCAATGCTTCCAGCTGCTCACTTGCGTCTGTGGTGGTCAAGATCTGCATGGCGAGCGACATGGGCCATGCGTAACCCGTGCCGACGTGAGGGCCGCCTATGCCGCGCAGTGCTGTGCCTGCGAACGCCCACTTGTTTGTGCGGGGGGAGAGGACGAACGCGCGCGTGCGCTGGTACACAGCGTCGGAGGCGTTGAGGAAGCCGAGGTAGGGCAGGGAGAGGAGCGAGGGCACGTTGGCGTCGTCGGCGAAGTAGGCACTGCCATAGCCGTCGACTTCGTATGCGTAGATCGGACCCGGGGGGGAGAGCGGGTTGGGGAGTACGGCGTGGGTGGCGATGGCGGTGCGGATGTCGCTGGCGAACGCGCGTGCGTTGGCTGCGACGTCTTGCATGGCGGGGGTGGTTTCGAGTAAGGCAGGGAGGTGTTCGAGCGCAACCGCGAGCTGCGCATTGGCAGGGATGAGATACGGCAAAGTGGTAGCGTCGTCCGAGGGGCGGAAGGCACTCTTGACCATTCCCGTGCGCAGCGCCGGCTCGCCCCACCCGCGATCCGCCCGCGTTTCCGTCGCAGACCGATCCAGCCGCTGAAACCGATATACACCACCCTGCAGCCCCCCGAACCGCCGTGCCCACTCGCCGTCCGCACTCACATTACCCGGCAGAACCGTCGTCTCGTTAGCCACTTTGTACGCCTCGTGCTCCTCGCCACTTCCGCGCTGCTGCGCGCGCAGCGCATCCAGCGCAATGCGCACGCCGCGCTGCCACGTCTCGTTGTGCACGAAATCCGTGCGGTTGGTGTAGTGTGCAATGAGCGATGCCAACCGCAAATGCGCAGCGAGCGAGTCGACCTCCCACTTGGTTTCCCACAGGTACACGCCGTCCGTCCCGTCGACTTCGCTGTAGTTGCACGGCGGCGCTGGCGGATAGTGCGCTTTGCTGGAAGGCACGGGAGGCTGCACCCAATCCGCGCCCTCTCCCCGGCCCACGGCCGGATTCCTCTCCCTGGTGACGGTCGCACTCCTCGGCGGCCCGAACGCATTACCCATGGGATACGCCACCACCTGCTGCGCCTGTGCGTACAGCACACCTAACGCTAAGCGGTACAGCTTCACCCACTCCTCCCCACCCACGCTAAAGCCAGCCGGCGGCGAGGCAAGCAAAGGGAGGTACGTGAAGATCTGGTTAGACGAGTCGCGCAGCCACGCGGCGAGGATATCGCCCGTAATGACGAACGCGCGCGGAAAGGCGGTTGTGTGGTCCGGGTTGGAGAGGTGCAGATCCACCCAGGCGACGGTGGTGTCGAGCGTGTTCGGGTACGTGTTGGCGAAGATGCGGCGGAGAGCGGGGTCGGTGATGCGGGCGGTGAGGCGGGTGATTTCGGCTTCGATGAGGGGGGACGTGAAGCGCCGGCTGGAGGGCGGAGGGCGCGCGTCCGGGAGGTGCGTGAGCGGGAGGGTGGGGTTCGGGGTGGGTGGGTGGTAGACAGGGTCGCCAGAGGCGTCTTCGGTGGCGCGATGGGTGGTGGTGCGGGAGGCGAGGTCGTCGGTGTGAATAAAGGCGGCTTGTTGAGGAGGAGCGTGGTAGGGAGGGTGTGCGGGGGAGGCACAGACGGCGGTACTGGGTCCGCTGCTCGCCAGCGCAAGTGCGAGGGTGGCGATGGGTGTGAGCGTGGTCAGCTTCATCTTGCTTTGTTGGAGATGTGCGAGAGATCCGCGAGGGAAGGGTATCTATATAAGAGCTGGCTGAGATTCGAGGATGATGTGCGACCGGCGTCCTGAGCACGACGTAGGACAAAGTGTCGAGTTGAACCGTCGCTTGCTCTCGGCAAGAGCAGCGTTCTTGATCGCCGCCCCTCGTTCACGCTTGACGAGCGTGTGTTTGAAGAGGCAAGGAGGCACTGGAAGGGAAGCAGTCGATGGGAGGAACGCTCTTCGTGGGGGGAAGCGCACCTCCTGAGGCTCTAAGCGAACGGCACTCGTCAAACGCAAAGTGGTCCGTGTAAGTTGCAGGAGGATGATGGTGCAGAACAAGAGCTCGTTCTGTGCAAGTTCGGTCGAGTAGCTGCGATGTGCACTGTTGGTCAGTTGAGACGTTGCACAGTGCGGGGGAATCGGCGCAAAAGTCAGAGATCTGCGCGAGGTCAACCGATCTGCGCGATGATGCCACTTCGGGAAAAATTAGCAATGTTTGATCGTCAGATATCACAAAGAAAAAAAAAAAGGACGCGGAGCCGAAACGGAGCAAGTCGAGTGAGTTGGAATTGCCGCAGCACCCTCGATTTTTTCGGCCAGGATTCAGCGCGCTCGCGGCTTGAGAAATTTCCTCTCGATTCGAGGCAGAGGGAGAGCTGGAGAGAGCGCAAGTTGAGTCCAAAATCTGCAACAGCAGAGCGCAGAGACCGCAGGCCAAGCGTGTGTGAGATGGAGAGCTGGCTGAAGAACGTCGACACGATCGCAGATCCGCCTTTCTGACTACCAAGTCTCTGTACCTCACCCATATTATAAATCCGTCAAGATGTAAGTTTCGAACAACATGGATTCGACCAGCAGCAGCACCCGCACCGACCGACGAGCCACGTACAAGCAGGATCCCGATCAATCGACGGAAGGCGTTACCCTCAACTTTCAGTTCGATTCAAGAGGGGGGAATGCTGCTGGACCTGACATCGTCTCAGCATACGGAACGTCACATTTGCGTTGGGCTGCTGTATTGGAGGGCTTATTGGATGGAGCAGACGAACAGATGACTGACCCATGACCTTGTGAATCCGTTTACTACTGCCGCCAACTCTCATACCACATTCGCACTCACGACTTGCATCGAATCTCGACCATTACGCCACGTAACCAACCAACCATCTCGCCCTGCACCCCCTTTTTCGCTTCACCAACACCGAAACCGACACATTTTCACACCTCTGCACCACCTTTGACCACTGGCATCCTATCTCATCACCACACTACGACCATTCCACCACCAACAGGGCCAAGTCAAAGAACTCTTCGCAGCACAACCAGGTGCGCAAGGCTCACCGCAACGGTATCAAGAAGCCCAAGACCAACAAGTACCCTTCGCTGCGCGGTGTGGACCCCAAGTTTGTGCGCAACCAGCGCTACGCCAAGCACGGCACCGAGAAGGCCCTCAAGGCTGCCCGTGCCGAGGCATAAATGCGTTTCGCCTTCCACCAACATGCATTCTGATGGCTCATGGCCGTCTGTAACATCATCCACCGACACACACACATGCGCCTGCACTGTTGCAGCACAAAACGACGACGACTTCCGATCGATGAACATCATGATTCCGCCAAGACGGGTTCTGTGATTGCAACGCGGTCGGCCAACGTCACTCCACTACTACGCACCCTCAAAATCCCTTTCTCAATGCATTTCATTCCGAGATCCATATACTCGACCGTCTTTGGAATGTGCTCAGACCGTCAGCAGACGACGAGGAGGAGGAGGACGAATGTCGCTTTGATAGGGAAGCGGCTCAGCGGTGGACAAGCTCAGGCTGCAGAAGGTGCTTTAATGGGCCGGGACGGCGCTCAAACAGAGTCGTTGGTGGTGGATCTTGCAGCACGGCTTGATACGTCTAGGGTGCGTTTGAACTGCCAACCGCTGCGTCAGTCATACCCTTAGACGGGGCAGGGTCACTCGATGAGCATCACGAGATGCTTTGTTCTTTGAGATTGAGTGAGCCGCCTCGACAATTGCACTTTCCCGACACGACTACCTCATTCGTCCTTTGAAGGCCTTGAGGGCACCTCTCTTGAACAAAGCGATGAACCAATCCAATTGCAAACATATACAAGACAAGAGCAACGACAGGAAGGCGAAAGGGTAAAGGTACAAGTACAATGCGCGAAAGAAATGCAATACTAACGTGGCGTAGCGACTAGGGAAGGGAGGGGTGACGTGAGACACATTCCGCGAGAGAGAAGAGAGGCGAGAGTGGGGGAAGGAACACAACATGCCAAAGCCTAAGCAGGGACAGCTTGAGCCTGGAGACGATCATACAGGGGAGGAGCCTCCCAAGTGGCCCTTCGCCAATCCATGCCATCGTGCTGAAAGATATCTTCAATCTCGGGCGATTCCGTGGTGCTCGGTATTGACGGCAACACGAGCGTCTGGGTGCGTCTGCGGATGGCAAAGGCGCCATTGTCGAGAGCGTGGAAGGAGGAGACTGCGAGGTCGTCGTTTCTTGCCTCCCGCTCCGCACGGGTCGAGCTGAGCAGCGGCGCGGAAGCGGTGCTGACCGACCTGGGTCTCATTGCAGTCTGCGTTGTTGCCGCTGCAACCGCATCGGGAGTCACCGCCACTATTGATGACGGAGACACTTGACCCATATCCATCAACCCAGACGACGAACTTCGACCCGAAGCGGGCGCCGTACTGGGCCGACGCAGCGATTGGATAATGGCGTCGTTGTCCGTCTCGCCATACGACGGCAGGCGCTCGCCCTTGGCACGCCATTCGCGCTCGGCGGTGCGGATGCGCTCGATCTCCCTATTGTGCGCTACCAACGCCTTGGCTTCGTTCTTGGACAGCCGCTTGCCGTCTTCCGAGATGGGCCGGCCGAACGAGTCGGTGCGCAGAGAGGCATAGCCGTGCTTTTTGGATTTGCGCTTGTTCCAGTAGCGCGTCGAGGCTTTGTAGCTCTCGACTGAGAGCACGACCACGAGGCCCACGGCTGCTGCTGCCATCGACGCGGCGGTGTATGATAGAGGTACGCGGATCGGGTGCGGATAGAGTCGGGCCGTGTGTCGAGCAGTCGTGAAGGCGTGGGAAGGTAGAGCTGGGTTCGTGAAGTGTCGTTGCTGATGGAGGAGGTGGAGCTAATGTAGGAGGTGGTGCTGATGGAAGTGGTGCTGATGGAAGAGGCGACGCTGATGGAGGAGGTGGTGCTGATGAAAGACAGCTTGCGGATGCCTCTGCTTTGTAGGATCCAACGAGGTTGTGCTCGTGTTCCTATGCGAGAGAGAAGGCTCGAGAGCGGGAAGGATGTTCTTGGCGCAGTCGCAATTCCCACGAGTGATTGTTGCTCAGACTGGGAGCCGCTTGGACCGCTGACGGGAGGAGACGGTTAGGAACGCGGGAGAGAGTGAAAGCAAAAGTGCGGGTGCGGATGCTGGTGGTGATGGTCGTGATGCGGAGAGGGAGCGCTTCTCTCTTGACTTCCTGGTGTTCGGCGGCAGAGCCGGAGATTTACACACCAAGGCAAGGCAAAAGGCAAGACCAGGGCCGACAAAACGGCAAAGGACAGCGCTGTGCAGCAGCAGCAGCAGCAGCAGAGAGAAAGGGATGGTGAGCGCAAGCACAGCAGCAGGTTGAGACAATCGTAAAGTATGCAGCCCGTCTCTTGACAAAAGCTGACGGGCTGACCGATCTGCCTGCCGGCCTTGTTCCGATTTGCGCTTTCCCTCACACACGCACAGACTCTCGTTCCTGCTGCCACTTTCTTCTCTCCCTCCATCGTCATCACACTGCAAAGCACAGCCTTTTTCCCACAATCAACATGGTGGGCTTCCATTGAACTTTTACACGGAAGATCCGCGTACCGTCGATCGAAGCTGGCTGCGATTCGCAAAGCCAAAAAAAATATGCGTTGCCGAGAATGCAGGACGGTTAAGGGCAACTAGCATCTCGGCATCGGCTCGTGGTCCGACACCCTCGCAGCGCCTTGCTTTCTCTCCCGTCACGGATGGTCAGCTCCGGCATGCGCGCGCTAAAAACAACACGGGTGGAGGTTGCCAAAGGGAAAAAAAAAGAAAAAGACGCGTGCCGGCGTTCAGGGCTTGCGTCTGCTTACCCTTTTCAGCATGTGATTTTGTGAAGCGCTTTGTCAGGCAGGAGCATGCGCTGCCGGCTAGCACAGCGTCCTGCTGATCTGCTCTTGCTCTGTCGGACATGCCGAGTACACCGTACGGCATACAGTAAGATAGCGAGCAAGAGAGAATTGCCAAGAGACCTTTGTCATTGAAACGTGTGGGAACGAAAAAAGGAGGTCCCGCATTCCTGCCAAGACGAGAACAGTGCCACCAAAATGGCTTGGCTTTTCGCTCTCACACACATGGTCGCCGGGGCTCTCTTGCTTAGGTGCGAGGGCTTCGTGTGGAACAAGCAGCGCCCACCGGTGCCTGCGTCGCTGCGTCGCTGCGTCGCTCAGGCACTAGCTTCGATACGAGATCGCGCTTTGTTGCGATCAGATCGGCAGATCTAGGGTCCCGGCCCAAGCTGCAGCTTCGTCTTCTCGATGATCGTCGCCCACCATTCTTGTAGCGAATCGACTGCGTCACACTTCATCCTTTTTGCTCGCTGAGGGGGGCAGACAACAAGTGTGGACCTTGGCTCGAGACCGGCATTTCATATGTGGGTGCCCTCGCCGCGATGCTGTCAGAGAGTGCAGACTCAAAGCACAGATGCTAGCTTGTCCAGGCTAAGGAAGGGCGTGGGCAGCTCACGAAGAGCGCTTGGACGCGCTAACGGATCACCCGATTGCTGCGAAACGGTAGCAACAGAAGTACTGCACAGCGCGTAACTTAGCCTGCGTCGGATGCCCTGTACCGCTCGCTCCTCTCCGCGGATTTCCCGAATGGCTTGGGACCTGTGACAGGCTTCGACAGCAGAGCCCAAACGCGCACGCAAACCAAGCTCGGATATCAAGGCTGCTTGGACGCTTCGATTTTCCATCTTCTTTTCGTTGACACGCTGTCCTCGAGTGACGGACGCTAGCCTGTCCACGCTCTCATTTGGCGTGGGAAGGAGGAGAGGATCGACGTGACGCGCCAAACACCGCTTTTTTTCATTTCGGACTTTACAGCCGTTCGAGCGCTGTGTACGAAACGCGTGGTTGGTGCGGCTCTGTCTGCTCTCTGCTGGTCTGCTGTTGCTGCTTCTGGTGTTGCTGTTGCTGTCTTTCATTGTGTCATTTTCATTTTCTTCTCTGTTTTGTGTTTGTCGCGTCTGAGCGAATCCAATCCAATAATCGAATCATCTTTTTTGTCTTTCTCGCTTCTGCTTTTGCTTCTTCTCCTTCGAACCTCACCTTGCTCCATCTTGACAAGACAGCAACGACTGCCCTCGTCACTGCTGTCATTTCGCAAAATGGCCGACTCAGCTGGTCTCCGCACCAGGAGCGCAGCCGCAAAGGCCGCCGCTGCCACTCCCAACGGCAAATCAAAGGCTCCCACCGACGCCCAGAAGCGCGCCGCCGTCCAGGACGAGAAGGATTTCGAGGAGAAGAACTACATCCCCAAACACTCGTATCTCCACGTCGACCTCAATGATGACCAGATCATGGGCGGAGGCAAGCAGCAGACCCTCGTCAAGTACTCGCCCGGCATCGTCATCTCCGAACACGGTCGCGAGAAGGACAAGAAGCTCGACGAGCACTCGGACTGGGAGTTCGGCGGTCCCTGGGGCGTCACCGCCATGATGACCCTCTTCCCCGTGCTCATGTACTACCTCTGGATCTGCCTATGCTTCTACGACGGCAAGCTCGTTATCCCAAACTCGCTCGACGACGTCTGGCCCTTCCTCCAGCGTATGGGCGCCCACATCCGCGACGACGCCTTCCCCACCAAGCGCGCCTTTGCCGGCTACGGTGGCCTCATGGTCTTCCAGTTCCTCTTGGCCGTCGTCATGCCCGGTTACTCCCAGGAAGGTCTCCCCGTTCCCTCGCTCGGCTACAAGACGCTCACCTACAAGTGCAACGCGCTCTCGTCCTTCTACGCCACCCTCGTCACCTGCGCCGTCCTCCACGTCTCGGGCCTCTACCGCCTCACCACCATCATCGAGCACTTTGGCGAGTACATGACCGTCTCCATGATCGCTGGATACGCCGTCTCCGCCGCCACCTACTTCCATGCCGTGTTCACCAACACCACCCACCGCATGTCCGGCAACTTTGCATACGACTTCTTCATGGGTGCGGCGCTCAACCCGCGCATCGGCTCCGTCGACCTCAAGATGTGGGCCGAGGTGCGCATCCCCTGGGTCCTCCTCTTCCTCATCAGCGTCAGCGGTGCCTGCAAGCAGTACGAGGTCTACGGCTACGTCACGCCCAACATGGCCTTCATGGTCCTGGCTACCGGTCTCTACATCAACGCCTGCGGTAAGGGCGAAGAGTGCATCCCGCAGACCTGGGACATGTTCCACGAAAAGTGGGGCTTCATGGTCATCTTCTGGAACTTTGCCGGCGTCCCCTTCACCTACTGCTACAGCATCGTCTACATGGCCGCCCACCCGCCTTCGTACTACAAGTTCAGCACGCCTACCTACATCTTCTTGTACTCGCTCCTCATCTTTGCACACTACGTTTTCGACTCGTCCATGGCTCAAAAGTCGCGCTTCCGAATGCAGCTTCAGGGCACCTACAAATATCGATACACTTTCCCGCAGTGGCCTTGGTCCACGCTCAAGGATCCTCGTTACATCCAGACCGAGCATGGCAATGCTCTCCTCATCGACGGATGGTGGCAGTTCTGCATGAAGATTAACTACACTTCCGATTGGCTACAGAGTCTCAGCTGGGGATTGATTGCAGGCTTCTCATCCGCAATCCCGTACTTTTACCCGCTCTTCTTCCTCTTCGTGCTCACCCACAGGTGCGGCAGAGACTTCGAGAGGTGCAGCAAGAAGTATGGCGAGGACTGGAAAAAGTACGAGAGTATCGTACGGTTCAAGTTCATTCCATACATTTATTGAAAGGGCCTGGATTGGAATTGCCTCGGCGACATCGACTTCCTTCCACTTGCCCTCGGACATTGGCTTCCTTGTAAAACAAGCTCGGCGATCCTCTGTCTCTTTTCAACGGCTATCTTCTGCGACACAGCCACGCCACTCCCATTCCCTGTAATCGATGCCTCCCGCATCGTCGTTCGAGACCACATACGAAATCTCACGACCCACTCTTGTCTCGTTTCTCGAGGTACGGGTAGGATCGAAATGTAACAATGTACAACACGGCCTTTTGCCACTGTGTTTCCTGTGTGAGCCACGAGTGTCGGGTCGATTTGGCTGTGATTGTCTATTCGATGAGCAAGATGCCGAGTGATTAGAACGAGACCCGACAAAGCTGCATTTGCTGTCGATACGAGTGGCGAATAATATCAAGTTGGCAAGTTGGCAAGTTGGCAGCCCGACTGCGACAGTGCGCCGGTTCCCTCTCGAACGCAGTTTTGCCCGAACGCTCAACAGAGGGCCAGTATTGTTCACGTAACTTTGTTGCGTTGGTTAAGATTACAGTTAGCCGTTGTGAAGTTTCGTGCGTCTGAGCTTCGTCTTTGCGATCCTGAGCCGCTGTACGTACGTCAGTCTCTCCCCCACACGCACGCAGAGCCTCTCTGTCGCTCTCTCGCCTTCTCGCTCGCACACACGCCAGAGCATCGCTGCAGCACGTACGTCAGTCTCTCCCCCCCCCCACACACAGAGCCTCTCTGTCGCTCTCCCGTCCACACAGCCATTCTCTGTCTCTGCAATGCCGCACCGCAGCACCTGTTTACTATTTCGCAATGCAGACTTTTCGCTTTGCAGTACCGCTCTGCAGTACCGCAGTGCAGCGTTGCGACTTGGCACTTCCGCCGTGCAAAAACTTTGCGATTCCGCGACTTCGCAGTTACGCAGTCACACACTGCAGCATCATCTTCGGTCATTCTCAGCACTTTGCCATCGTAGCATCTCACACTGCTGCACTGCATCTTGCCTCGCTCGATGTTTCAATGGAATCACATCGCATTCGCTTCAGTTCGTGTGTGGCTGAGACTAAGGTACATTTGAGTCAAACAGATCAGCGAGAGGAAGTGGGGCGCTTGCCCAAAGTCGAGGAGGAAGAAGAGGTGATGGGCGAAGAAGAGGAGCCAGAGGAGGAAGTCGAAGTGTCGTTGCTACCCATTTCCTGCTCGCGTGCGAACCTATCACCGCCAAGGCGCTTGTATCCCTCTTCGACGAGGCGTTTCTGAGTTATGGTTGTCAGGATAGGGAGCCAGTGTAGATAACAAGGTCGAAGTTGACCAAAGTTGACACGGAAATCCTCTCCCTTCACCTTGAGTCGCCAGAGATCATGATGGATTGCACAACGAATCGCGCTGCCGAGTCCTACATCAAGCTCCATGGCGTGAAGGCCGTCGTCTTGGCGCTTGGCACGGTGGATCATCTTCGGCTTTCGGCCCTTCTTAAGCATTGCAAAGACGCAGTTGTAGGGGACGGTCTTGGCCTTTGGCTCACCTGTAATGAAGTCCTGGACGAGTTCCTTGGTTTCGTCTTCATCCAGCTCGGCGAGATAATCGGCTACCTTCTCCGGATGGTTGAGTCGACATCCGACCCATGCTGAGCGAGCGCAACAAGGTCGTAAAGGCGAATTGCCTTCTCCAAGTCCCCAAGTGCGAAGTATCGGCTTCTGGTTCCGACCTTCCCTTTGATCTGACACTGCATTCTCCAGAGATTGTACGACCTGCCAACGCCAATCATACCGGAACCCTTTCTGACGATGTTCTGAGCGTTTGTAGAGTAGTCCGTGATACGGAAGTTATCCAGTCGATTATCCAGCGGGTTGCGGTTAAGGTGATCCACAACTTCTGCCTTCGTCACCCCTTTGCAAAGCCATCGTGAGAGGCTGACTTCGTCACCGTCCAATTTCAACCAGGCCCGACCCATGTTCTGGCTCACTTTTCCCCCCGCAGCGTGAATATCGAGCCAGCTATTGTCGCTCAACAAGACCTCGAGAGTCTTTCCCTTGACTGTCACCGTCACATATGCAATACCATCCTTGTTGCGGATGATGTCGAGCTTCTTGCGCACCTTCTCGCGGGTCATCTCTTTTTCAGCTTGCTCCTCCTCCAAATTTTCAACCACGACCTTTGCCGCTCTCTGTGCCCCACCAACAGTTCCATGATTGCTGCGGACTTGCTCTTCATAGATCACCAAAAACAAGCCATCCAGTCGCCAGATCTGCACATCATCGTCCCGTTTTTCCACCAAGGTGGCATGGTGGCTGTCGTTTGGGAAGTTCAACAGATGTGGCGTTTTGTCGAGTTGGTCGTTGAACGTCAAACGGCAGATCAAGTCGTACACGTGGGCCGCCGTGGACTCGCTCTTGTAGATACCGTGTTCGCGCTTCATGCATTTGACTTTGGAGCCTCGAGGGTTTGCGCAAGCTTTCACTCCAATGTATTTGAAGGTTGATGAACGATGTCCATTGAAGCAATTAAATCCCGGCTCGACCCAATGCAGATTGCCTGCTGTGTTGTTGAGGCGATCTCTGTCGGCGTGGTCGATGTGGATACGGTCGGGGTCCTGGCTCGGTGTCAGACCTGCTACAATTTGCGAGACCCTTGTGAGCGGAGTGACGACATAGCCTTGATTGTTGACCGTGAGACCAAGGAGCAATATATATTCGTTGGAGGTATCGATTTGGCAGTGGTGAACAAGAGCGTTGCCTTGCCTTTGGTGAAATGAGTTATGCCGCCTTTTCTGGCGGTGACTGTGATTGTGGGCGAATTGATGCCGCTTTTCGGGACAACGAACGGCAGCTCCCCCCAGAGAGCACCAGACGGCTGGAAAGCCGACGGCCAGGGCAGAGGGGTGACGGCGATGATTTTATTGACGTTGCTGAGATTAATGATATTGTCAGACATGGCGAATTGTGGGGAGGGGTGGTCGCGGCGATGGAGTGAAGCAAGGACGCAAGGACGGAAGGAGATGCTCATGTCGAGTCCATATATATGTCTCTTTCACTCAAAGATTCGCAAATGCTCAGTTCGTAGCTCTCCTGCCTTCTATGGCTATTCTTCGGTAGACCGCTCAGTGTTCACATTCAGACGAGCAAAGTAGCCAAAGACTTTGTCGGTCTCTGCTCAAGTGACTGCTCTTCGGAAGGTCCGAAATGTGACTAATGGGACTCAGCCTTTGCGAATCGCCAGAGATCGCGCACAGTCTTTCGGTTGCTACAGAATCGTGTGAGAAACATACACATTCTCAAGTCACAGAGTCGGAAGGGCCAAGATCTTTGTGGCACTGTCGCGACTGATCGGAAGGGGCCCGAGCGAGACTGAGACTGTTGTAGCTGGCTAGATACAGGCAAATGTGCGGATGTGTGCGGTGTTTCAGTAATGTGTGACTGTCGAAGTTGAGAGATCATGCAAAGAAGATCACATTCTCGGTCCCGTCACATCGCTATCGACTGTGCTTGTAACGTTGCAATTGCAAATTGCGGATATCTATGCACTTCCACTTCGCGCCATCACTCTTCCTCCTGCCCCTGCTGCTGATGCGTCAAATGCTGCATGATCAGCTCGTACGTCAAAATGGTCAACGCCGAACTCGGTATCGTCCTTATAAGGTTGACGCCCAAGCCGTTATACAGACCTCTTATCCCCTCTTATCTCGCTATCGTCTTGCACGCTTGCAACACTCCGGTATACTTTTTTTCCTTCCCCGCCACTCTTCGGCTGCATCTGCAACCTCGTCCGCAACACTTCGTGAGGATATGTTGCAACGCTGGCGATCATCTTGGCGGTACTGCTGCACAACAGGATCGTACTAGCATCCAGCTCGCTTTCCTCCTTATCCTCCCCCCTTGCAAGAGACTTGAAACTTTCATAGAGCGGAAACTGAACCGCAACATGACTGACACCGAACAGTGAGGGAACGAGGCCGGCGTAGAACGCTTTCAACCCTTCCGAGCGATAGATCTGCACAAAAGCGTCCCACGTATGCCGGTACGGCTTGACACTTGTATCCTTGACCGACTGAAGCATGAACCGCGTCTTGACCACCCACAGCGGAGAGGTGCACACCGTCGACGCTGCTCCCGCGGTCATGGCCGAAACGATGTGGTTGACAAAATCGTTGTTCGCCGTCCAGCGGTTCTGCGCGAGCGTCGCCTTGCATTGCGAGTACGAGCTGAAGAAAATCGTCCACGTAGGAGCATAGCCTAAGATGGTTGGGCCCAGCCCGCGATACATGCCACGCACGCCGTCGTCCTGCCAGACCTTGCGAAGTGTTGCTGTGAGCCCGAGGTAGTAGCGTGGTGGCTCGCCGGCGGGAGGTGTCGAGGGAACGGGCGAGGCGGAGAGTGCTGCGGGTGCGATGGGTCGTCGTCGACCTTCCTGCGCTTGCAAGCGGGTTTTAACGACGTCTAAAGGGCAGGTGACTACGCTCGACACCAGACCCGCGCAGGCGCCGGCTATCGCTGAAGAGTTGAGCATTACGGATCAAGATTGGGCAAAGCTTGGCCCTCTGTCCCTCTCCCACGCTGCTGGGTATGTATGTGTCGTAAAGATGCTGTGGCGCCGTGTCGTTTCAGGTTCGTGTAGACGTCGTTACTGCTTGCTGCTGGAGATGTTGTGGGCAGCTCTGATGTGCTGCAGCAGCTTTGGAGCGTCGCACACCCAGTGAGTCGATTCGGTGGTTGATTTACGACGCCATGAGCTCAGAGCTTCTGTAATGGATCGCAATGCGGCAAAGAGTAGCGCCTCTCGATGTGAAATGGACTTCCTCCCAATGTCCCGCTGACCGCTGCAACGATGCCAAGGACGTGTCCAGGCAGTCGGAAGAAGAACGTGCACGCCTTGTCAGGGGTTAGCGCAGAGTACTCGTCGTCTCAGCTGTCTCTTCGACAATCCTACTGACGCTTGATGATCTCCTCTCCTTTCGACAGTGATCCCCTACTTCTATGCCTTGTTCTTCCTCGCCGTTTTGACCCACAGGTGCGGAAGGGACTTTGAGCGTTGCAGCAAGAAGTACGGCAAGGATTGGGACAAGTATGTCAGCATGGTTCCATATGCGTTCATCCCCTTCGTATATTGAACGGAAGCTACGTTGGTCGCCATCAAGTTTCTGAAGGCGTCCACTCGGCGTTCTCGAAAGACATGCTTCCGAACTTTATCAACTGCTGCCCTGGTTCCGTGTCAAAGCTGTTCGCACGGCGCAGGGACTTTGTACATGTAGGCGTCTCGAAGCTGCAGGAGTCCGAAATACCATGTACAACACACACCGATTCGATCTGGAGCGATGCGGACATGTGATTGTTGAGAGAGACGATGTTTGTCGATCGACGAGAGAGGGTGAGAGCCGTGGTACAAGCCATGGATCGACACAGCGTATCGCCCAGTTTTATCCTTCCGCACGCCGAAGTAGGGACCTTGGCCACGCCTCCCTTCGTTGAACCGGTTGAAGGCCGGCGTCACCCATTGGGGATTGGCGGCGGTGTTGTCCGGTCGGGTACGGTTCGCATGATCAACAATGATACGGTCGCGGTGCGCGGTCGGGTTTTGTGCCGCAATCAATCGTTGAAGGCCGGTACTTCCAGACACGCAGTAAGAGAAAGATTTGCATTGCATGATGATTGATGAGCGTGAAGGCGAAAGTTGGGTGACCCACAACACGTCGAGTCGAGCTTCGACGTCGGTCTCACGAGGACCGTGCGACTTCAAACAGAACTTTGCTCTCGAGCAACATCGGAACACAGAGCGACGCTTCAGTGGAGCGTAGCGCCAGCATCGCGAATGACCTTAGCTAGACCAAGCAGCTCCTCGTCCTGCAGACGCTTGCCTACCACCTGCAGATTGATCGGCTGTCCCGCCCATTCCTCCGGATCGTAGCGATCCCAGTAGATCTGGTCGACATCACCGGGAAGCGCAGTGTACGGCTTCTCGAGCGGCACCTTGGGGTCCTTCTCCGGATCCACAAAGCCCACGGGAAACACGACACACGGCCGGTCCAGCAAGTTCCACTGGGTCGTGTAGCTGACATGATCGTTCAGATCGTGCTTGCAGCTCGCCCAGTTGCTCACCGGCGCAATGATGCCATCCACGGGCCTTCCCGTGCCCGTCTTGCCCTTCGTCGCCTGCCAGTAATCCAGATACTCCTTGCGGTACTGCGACTTCTCCTTGTTCACCTGCCACGACTCGTACGTCGACAGATGCTTAGGCTCCTTGCCGTCCGCCATGAGGTTGTACATGACCGGCTCGCCACCTGCCTCGCAGCTGCGCTTGATGTCCTCCCCGCCATCGGCGCTGTAGATGCGCCCGATGATGTCGTAGCAGCGCAGGTGGTCGTAGGGGATCCAGTCGATGACCTTGTGGCCGGCGGCGAGGAGTTTCTGCTTGACCTCGCGCAGCGCCCGCGTGATGGGCGGGTGCGGGTGCACGATCCCGTCGTCCCACTCAATCGCGAAGCACAACTGGGTCTTGCCGTCGCCGGTGAAAGCTTCGGCAGGCTCGGCACTGCCCGCTTTGAGCTGCAGGTTCTTGAGCGCATACGCGTCTTCGTTGAACGGCATGCTGACGAGGATCGGGTCGAGCTCCCACGGCCGAGCGCCGAGGACGGCGCGCATGAACGTCACCACGCCTTCCAACGAGTGCGTCAGGGGCCCAATGACGGACGAGACGCTCTCTTGACCGAGGAACGAGTTGGCCGCACCTTCATAAGGCACCCTGTGCATCGACGGCCGCATGCCCCACAGCCCGTTGAACGCAGACGGCACACGCACCGACCCACCAATGTCCGTACCCAGACCGAGTGGGCTACCGTGCATGCCCACAAGCGCGCCCTCGCCACCCGAACTGCCGCCCGGCGTAAAACTCCGGTTGAACGGGCTCACCGTCCTCCCGTAGATGTGATTATGCGTCTCGCACCGCATCAGGCTCTGTGGCACCGAGGTACGCACGTACACGACGCCACCTGCGCTGAGGATCACGTCCGTGATGACGCTGTTCTGGCTGGCGACGTTACCGATGCCCGAAACGTAGCCCATGGTGGCGCAGGTGCCTTTGATGTGGAACTGGTCCTTGAGCGAGACGGGCAGGCCGTGGAGCAGGCCGATGGGCTTGCCGTGCTTGGCGAGGTACTCGTCGCACTCTTTAGCCCTCGCCAGCGCAATATCGGGGAAGAAGTCCGTAGCGCAGTTGGTGAGCTGGTGCGCAAGCACGGCACGGCGCAGAAAGGCTTCTGTACATCGAACCGACGAGAGTTTGCCGGAAGCGAGTAGGGAGAGCAGCTTGTCGATGGGCGTCTCGGTGATAGCGACGTCTTCCATCGAGAGCACCTTGGAGGGTACGGAGATGACGTTGTCGTGCGGGTAGATCGTCGTGGGCTCCGGATGGTGCGGCTGCGTCTTGGAGTAGGGAAGTGGTAGCGATTCTTCCGGGAGAGCAGGTACTCCAGCCGCCAAGAGGTCGACGAGATACTCGGCTGGGATGGCAGCATCACGCTGGGCTCGGTGAGCTCGCGATTTGGCGATGTAGTCCGTCATGGTGCTCAGATGCAGAGGTGGTGTAGATATGGTTGGTGGGAAGGACGAAGGCTGGTTGAAAAAATGTGAGAAGGGGAGCAGACACAGGCAATTGAAGACGACGTTATCAGGCGAGGCAGAGTACGGCTATATATCTCAAGCCCGAGTGTCAGAGCGGCGGCTATAATGCAACAACGCCTTATCGGACTGTTTCCTGTGGTCACTGCGGGGAAAGCTTCTTATCCCTGCCGAGCCTCGATGCCCCCCACGCTTCGATGGTCTCGAGGTCACCTGCTCTCCTTCCGCCTCGCCGCCATCATGGCCCGTCACGCGACACAATCAAGCCCACCTCAACCAACAGCTCTCTAAGCCCGCGCTTCCCCGCAGTCGGGCACATGCAAACCGTAAGACTTGACGTGCCAGAGTCTCTTGCTGTGTGTTACGTAAATTACCACGGTATCAGCCGAGTTGAAAGGAACGGGTGGGACCGTGCGTATCTCGACAGCCGTTTGCCGCTGCGCACGTCTTTTTTTTACGCGCTTCTAAGCGGCGAACTCTGGCGACTTCCCGGAGAAATTCGTATCTGACGGTCTAACAAAATATTTCAAAAAAATAATTGTCTGTTCGCAGGGCAGATCCAACAAATCTTGAATGTCGGAAAATTCAGCGTATGATACGGCGTGGCGGAGATTGACAGAGCCCTCCACCGGCACTTATCGCTCCTTGCTTCCGTTTCGACAACGATCTCTCCTCTTCTCTCTCTACATCATTCCCTCACGTCTCAACGCAAGCTAGAGCAGCCTCACGGGCTCATCACTACTACAACGGCACACGAATCCGAGCCTTCAGATCGATCAAGGGGCAAATTTGCACCAACCATCCAGTCGTCGATCTACTTCACAGACCGAACCACGGGCATTCAAAACCATCGCAGCGTCTCATCATTCACATCCTAGGCGGTTCGTGACGCATCGGCGTGGACCGCGTGACATTGCTTCGTAAGGCTGCAGAGGACTCGCGGGAGGAGGGGTAGCGCTACCATCAGGACGACATCGACTCCAAGTCTCTAAAGAACGAGGTCGAGGCTCATGACGTCGTAAGCCAAGTCTGGATCAACGACTCACTGGTGCGACGCCCACAGCATCGGCCTCAGTCGCCTTTCACCAATACACACAGACAACTCCTTGGTAGTGGGATCGACACAATGCTGCACGCATCAGCGTTAGCCGGCGCATGCGCGGGGCTGGTCTCGTCGGTCGTCACATGCCCCTTGGACGTAGTCAAGACCCGCCTTCAAGCGCAAGAGGGCCGGCGCCGACCGCTCCCACCAGGCGTCACCCCGCCCCTACCCTCAATACCCAACGCAGCAGCTCCCGTCGAGCCGCCAGGCTACCTCGGGCTCACCGCGACCCTGCGCAAGATCTGGCACGACGACGGCTTCCGGGGCTTCTACCGCGGCCTCGGCCCAACCATCTTCGGCTACCTTCCCACATGGGCCATCTACTTCACCGTCTACGACAGCTGCAAGTCCGCACTCGCCACGCACAACCTCACTGCGTCCGAGGACTTTTTGAATCACATCGTGTCGGCCATGACGGCGGGGGCGGCGTCGACGGTGTGCACGTCGCCGCTGTGGGTGGTCAAGACGCGCTTCATGCTCCAGTCGGTCAAGGATACCAGTGTCAAGCCGTACCGGCACACGGGCGATGCGTTTGTGCAGATCTACAAGAGCGAGGGCCTGCGCGGGTTCTACAAGGGTCTGCTGCCGAGTCTGTTTGGCGTCAGCCACGTCGCAGTGCAGTTCCCGCTGTACGAGAGTTTCAAGTCGCTAGCGCGGCGAAGGAGTGCGGGAGATGGGGAGGGAGGAGAGGAGGGCGAGTTGGAGGCAAGCACGATCCTGTTGTGCAGCAGCACAGCAAAGATGATCGCGAGCGTAACGACGTACCCGCACGAAGTGCTGCGGACGCGCTTGCAGATGCAGCCGCGCAACAAGTCAATAGCCGCCGCAACACCGACAGCGACAACAGCAGCGATACCGTCCTCGACATCACCAGCAGCATCAGCGGCATCTTCATCAGCATCCACCTTGCAGGCGACAGCGGCGAGCGGCGCACCAGCATCGACACCAGGACGATACACGGGCGTGATCCAAGCATGTCGCACCATCGCGCGCGAGGAAGGCATCCGAGGCTTCTACAAGGGCATGACGGTCAACCTGGTCCGAACGGTGCCCAGCTCGGCGCTGACCATCTTGACGTACGAGTTGATCATGCAGCATCTGTCGCACGTCGAGAGCTCGCAGCAGCAGCAACAGCAGGATGACTAGCCGGCGATATGCGCGCAGAGGAAATGCGGGGAAGAGAGCACGGATGTCGAAGAGAGGACACAGTAGCGGATCAGAAAGCGGAGGAAGCCGAGGCGACGAAAATAGACCTAGAACTCTCATTGATGCCCTCACGACACAATTGACGAATGCACGTCCAAGCGACCGAGCATGTCTGCCTAGATGGGCGAGTTGTGCTCACTCGTTGTATGCGTGGACTGAGCTGCAGCAGACACGAATCGCGTGAACAGCTTCGATGAGAGACGCATCCCGATCTGAGAACCCGTGAGAGTTTCAAAGCAGTCAAACCTTGTTCTGCTTCACCATCCTCATCCCTTGGTCGAGCTTCTCGTGTCTTGTGGAGCTTCGCTTGTCTGGTTGGGCTTGCTCGGCAGCGCATCTCACCACCTCCATCTGTGGTGTTGACGCTCTCACACAATCTGCTCGCAAACTCAATACAACTCGTGCTTTCATCAATCACACCCAAATGCACCAAGTGTATCAACCCTCTTACAATGCATCCCCCCAGGAACCCTTGAGACTCTACACATGCTGCTTGTCATCGACGACCTCGTCACGCTCCCCATCATACGGCGGGGGCGCCTGCTGGTGCTGCTGCTGAGCATGCTCCCTTCTCGCCTCCTCCAACGCCTGTCTCAACCTCGACTTTCCCTCGGCCTGCATCAGCGGCTGCTGCTCCCCCGCCCTGCCGCCCTCCCACTCGTCATCCTCGCCCTGCGAGCCCAGACTCTCCAGATCCACATCCTGACTCAACCGCGACCTCCTCGACCCATGGCTCGGCGCGGGACTCGCGCCCCTCCACGCGGGCAGCAGCGACGACGCCCACTGGCCCAAACTCTGCTGCCCACCCGCCGACGATCCCGCGCCAAACGACCCGTGCGACAACGGCGACAGCCCCGCCCCCTGCAGCTGCTGCGACGACGCACTGCTCGACGGACTCAGCTGCTGAGACCCCGCACTACTGCCATCATCGCCCCGAACAAAGTAAGCAGGGAGGTAGAGCACGCCCTTCTTCTTGCTCGCGCTCTCGCCGCGCGCGTGGTTCGCCTCCATCTCGCTAATCGCATCGCTGCGCGACGATGGCCGCGAGAGCGTCTGCCCCATCCACGCCAGCACCGACTGCGGCGCCGGATCGCTGCTCATCGGCTCCGGATCTTGCAGCTGGAACAGCGGCAGGCTGAGCCGCGTCGGCCTAGGTGCGGGCATCGACAGCCGGCTCGGATTGGCTGCCGATGTTGCACCGACCGTGTCGTGTTGCCCCGAGACGTCGTTGAGCGGCACGCTCTGATCCTCGTCGGCGGTGGATCGACGCTTGGATCGACGTCGGGAAAGCGATCGGCTGGAGATCGAGCCAACAGGCAAACTGATCCAGCGGCCCGATTCGCGCTGCGAGCGTCTGCTCCCACGTCCAAATCCACCCCTGTACCCGCCAAACCTGAACAGGAAGCTAGGCAACAACGTCCTGAACAACCCATACAGAACGACGCAAACACCAACGAAGATCAAGAACCGGCCGTACTTGCGCAAAAAGATGAGGAAGCCGGCATCGTTCGCGTGCCAGCTCGATCCATAAAAGTGCGAGAAGAAGGCATCGGGCGCATCAACCGGCTTGACGTTTTTGCCGTACAAGCTCTTCGGTAAAACACGGACGCCCTTGAACCCCGCATCGGGCTGCTTGGGCGTGCTCGGATACGCAGGCCCATGGACGTCGACATAGAGCCCGTACGAGGCGGAAACAAACATAGGCCCCGTGGAAAACATGACGGTGGGGTAGTTGGTGAGGTACTGGTGGTTGAACGTCACGAGGTTGTGGATGAGCTGGTCCATGAAGGGATGCGCCTTGGCCGAGAGCATGACGTCGTTCGAGACACCGACGGGGATGGTTTTGGGCAAGATGACCTCGAAGCGCAGCAGCGGGTCGAAGCGGCGCAGACATCCAATGTCGAGGTCCATGTAGATACCGCCGTAGTGATGCAAAACAAAGTAGCGGATGGCGTCGGCTCTTTGGATGGGGTACGGGTAGCCGTCAAAGACGGGCAGGAACCAGTCGTAGTGCTGCGCGATAAACTTGCGCGAGTCGGCGTCGGTCCAGAGCATGTATTTGTAGTCCGGGTGCATGGCGGCACACTCGTCGCGAATGGCCTGCCACCTGGGAGGGAGATGCTCGTCCTTCCAGGTCTGGTGGATGATGCGTGGGATCTTTTCGGCGGGGTTGGCGGGGTCCCACTTCTTGGGAGTGTTGTCGCGCCATGGCTGAGGACGTGCGACCATGTCGTCCGGGTCGACTACCGAAGCAGGATGCTGGGAGGTGGTGGCATTGGATGCGGTTGCAGAGGAGGACGACGAGTGGTGGGTGAGCTTGTTGAGCCACGGGATGCGCGCGGCCCAGCCATCTGGACCATCTGGGGAAGCGCCGGACTGGATCTGCTCCCAGGTGCCGAGCTCTTCTGGTAGAATGTAGGCGGACGAGTCGATGGAAAAGTAGGCATTGGCGGTTGTGAGGACGACGATGGTGCCTGCGAGGAAGAGACCGAGCAAGACGAGGAGGATATGCGAGGATCTCCTGGATAGTAATGATGCCATTTTAGGATCGATGTGGCCGCCGGGACCAATGTGTGGGACCAACAGAGGGCGATGTAGGCGAGTGCAGGTAGGACGATCAAGAAGTGCTCTTGACAGATGCAAGCCGGCGCGAGGTGATGAACGACGTTTGATGTGATCAGAAGCTGAGCGACATGTTATCAAGGTGGAGTTAGAGACAAGCCTGT
Source organism: Sporisorium sorghi (assembly GCA_023212695.1). NCBI lineage: Eukaryota > Fungi > Basidiomycota > Ustilaginomycetes > Ustilaginales > Ustilaginaceae > Sporisorium > Sporisorium sorghi. The sequence goes on along the minus strand of JALCCG010000047.1, from coordinate 61,250 downwards.
CCGTGTTCGCAGATAGCCAAAGTGTCCAAAGGTAGACTGATCCAATCGCGATCAATCGATTGACGCTTCGAGTCGATCGAGTCGGAATGGAGGCGCGATGAAATGAGGAGATGCCCAAGGTGGGAGAGAGCGATGCGTCTGCGATACAAGCGAGTGACCCGGTCGTTGTCGTTGTCGTCGTTGAAGGTGACTGTATGGCTAGAGAGTCAGGAGATGATGATGATGATGATGATGATGGTGATAGTCAGAATGAGAAGCCACAGAGTTGACCGATGAGAGCGAGAAAGGTGCGCACGCAACACACGAAAATGCAGTTCATTTTCCTGAGAAAAAGTCACACACAGAGATACGCGCACTGTCGACAACATGTGCTGCTGCTGCACGCTGCAATTCCAAAATCGCCCCGAGAAGACAAAAGGCGAAACGCGGGATCTGAGCTCTCTCTCTTCTTTCTCTCGCACAGCTGGCCGCGGAGCGAACGTTGTGCAATTTCTTATTTTTATTTTTCCCTTTTCTTTTCCTTTTTTGAGTGGCGCCGCCCTTTGCCCCTTCTCGCTCATCGTCGGCGTGAATTGCGCTCAGGCACACTGCAAGCGAGGGCCGAGATTTTGTAGCAGAGAGACACCTCGCGGTTGGTGGCATCTTTTGAGCCTCCGCTCGTCCAACCGCATTTTTTTTTTTTTTTTTTTTGAAATTATTTTTTTCTGCCGGCCTCGGTGGTTGTGTTTTCTTAGACTGGCCGCCGCGCGCTGCCAAGCCTTTTGGAACGCTGTCGCTCGGCAACGCCTCATGCTAAGACCAGCCCACAGCCATTATTACGATGTGATGCGAATGCGATCCGATCAAGCGCAGACGCGGACTGTCCTGCTGCTGGTTGCAGACGCTGCACTTGACATGGGAGGAGCCGAAGCTGGATCTGCTTCTTTCTCAAAAACCTTGTTCTTTTCGCGGCCGTGTCAAAATTAATTTTTACCACAAACCGACGGCGCGGCACACTAACTTCAATGAAAAAAAAAAAAAAAAAAAAAAAAAAAGAAAAAAAAAAAAAGATAAAGGCTGATGACCATCAACGCACACACGCTCTCTCTCTCTCTCTCTCTCTCTCTCCTTGGCTCGCTCGCTCGCTCGCTCGCTTGCTTTGCCTGGCGTCCGAGCTTTTGAGCTCCTGCTTCGGAAGCAACCCTCCGATGTCTTGCACTCCTTTCTCCCAATCAGAAGCGCTTCCTTCCTCTCTTCGCCACTAGCGTATCTCCCAACAGGACCCCGAAAAGGGTCCGTCCTCATTTCGCTGTTTGACACGACGCTCGACAGAATGCCCTTACCAAAGAAACAGACCGCCCACGCTAATCGGGGCCTGATGACCATGTGAAGCCGATCTACCAAAAATCAAATTGATTCCCCGCACTGACATCGCAAGACCCTCTCGTCGTCACTCTCGTGTCAAGCCTCTTCTCGCCAACGAACCTCGCTCCGACACACGGCACCCAGCATCCGACGTCATGTTGTGTTGTGTCGCCAACACTCTCCGCACCGCAACACATCATCCGGCTGTATTTGACGCTCCGCTCTCTATCCTGCGCGATCTCGCCCTCGCCATCTTTACTCAGTCACATGTGCAATTACCGCCGAATCCCACGCGATCGTCAACACCTCACAGCCTCGTGGATACAGTAAATTTACCGGCACCTCAATTCCGCGGGAAATGACTGACCAATGCCAATCACATTCACCTCTCCAAGCAGCCGTCGATGAATGACGATGAACATGCAAACATTGCAAAATGCGAAACAACGATAAACAAAAACAACAACATATCAACGATAGATACCTAGAGAGCAATGACTAGCTCCGTGTCTCTTTCGGCTACGACAGCGACAACCTCTCCGCAACCTTGCTGAGCGTCTCGGCCGTCTCCTCATCCCTCTGCCTGCGTTCGCGTTCGCGTTCGCGTTCGCGATCCTCCTCCTCGTCCCCATCCGCTACCTGCTCCGAGTGCATTAGTGGATGTGATCCCGTCAGATGCGCCATCATCGTCTTGGAGGTCTGCTGCTGCTGTTGAGGCGCCTCGAAATGACGCGACGTGAGCACTGAACTGCCCAATGGCGAAGAAGAAAATGGCGTGTGATGAGGCGAGCCCGTGCTCACCAACGGCGGAGTGCTGGCTCCACCGATACCTCCTGCAGCCCCAATCGGCTGCGACGCCGTCTTGCGTGCCAATGTCGACTTTCTCGACAGCGGTCGCGACTCGGGCAACACGCTCGCCGTCCCTGATGCTGAACCTGACGACAGGCCTGAGCCCTCGACCGCCGCCTGCTGCTGAGCAGCGTTGGCCGCCGCCGACGACTCTACTGCTGCGCTGGCGCTGCTCACCTGCGTCGGCGTGAATCCCAGCTGCGACAGCGTCGCACACACATCCATCTTTTCCAACGGCTTGGCCAGAACCGCATCGAACAGCGAGCCTGCTGCGTCGATTGGTTCGCCACGGTCAAACGATGCCAACGCAACGATCGGCGTCGTAGAGTTGACGTTCCGCGTCGACTTGACCATCCGCGTCACGTCCTGCCCTCCCACGATCGGCAGCGTCACATCGATAAACATGACCGCAAACTTGTGATCGCCCATCGCCAGTCGCACCGCCTCGGCTCCGTCGCGCACCGCCGTGCATCGACATCCAAGCTTGACCAGCATCGTCTCGAGCATCCGCAATGCGATCGGATTGTCTTCGGCGATCAGACACGCAATCTCGTCCGAGCTGCCACTGCCGCCAGCCGAGACTGGAGCCAGAGGCGCAAAAGCGTGGGTCGGCGACGACGCCGCGGTAGCCGATGCAGCTGCTGCACCTGCGGCAGCGTTGGCCGTTGAGCGAGATGGCTTTTTGGTGCTGTCCTGTTGTTGCTGTTGCTGCTGTTGCTGCACCTGTGCCTGTGAGTCTTGCTGCTGCTGCCAATTCGACGGAAGCGCAGGACGGTCAGCAAGACCGATCGACTTGGTCCGCAGCCGCGATGGCATCGAGTTGCGTCGCTCACCACCACCCGCCGCTTCCACCAGCTGCTGTCGGCGTCGGTCGACCATCCCGATCGGCATGGCAGCTGAAGGCGACGGGAACGATCGACCTGCGTTGCCACGTGCGGCACCACCATCCGGCGTCGTCGCAGAGATCGTCGCTGCCGACGACGCTGGCGCTTCCGATGTGCGTCGACGGTGGGCCGAGCTGATGGCCTGAGCTGCCGGCGACGTGGGCGCCGTCGAGCGCGACGGCGTCGATCCGTGCGACGATGCGCTCTGTGCGGGCGAAGGCGGTCCCGCCAACGTCTGCGAGTGGACACGCTGGGCCGGTCTGCCTTTCGCCGAGAAGCTGCGATGCCGCGTGTAGATGGCCGACTGCTCGAGCGCCTTGGCCAGTGCCGGCATCTGCTCCTCCCTCATCTTGCGGATCACCTCGTCGTTGGCCTGCTTGAGCACGGGCAAGTTCTTGTAGCTAAAGTTGCCAAAGTCCTCGTTCTGCGTCAAGCTCTGCGACGCCAACGCCTTCTCCAGACGCGAACGCATCCTCGACGGAGGCAGTCCTGTCTGCACAAACTTGTTGGCCTCGATAGCGCGAGCAAACTCGCTCGTGCTGTGAGCTGGCTCGTCGTCGAAGTCCTGGTGACTGGCTCCGCGCAGGTCAAAGTAGTCGGTCGACTCGGGATCCGTCACCTGCGGAACGAAAGGACCAGGCTCGGCTGTGACATTGTCCCAATCCACGCCGTTGAAGAAAGGATGATTCTTGATCTCTTCCGGTCCGCCCGAGCCAAGACGCTGCTTGGGATCCGTGCACATGAGCGACTCCATCAGATCGCGCGCCTCGGGCGACACCTCGACCGAATCCTCTTCCCAATCGATGCGGCGCGACAGGATGTTGTCAAACACCTTTTCGGGCGTCTCGGCGTGGAAGGGCGGCACGCCGAACAGGAACTCGTACAAGATCACACCAAGTGCCCACCAATCGACAGCGAAGTCGTCCATGCCAATGCCCAGAATGCTCTCTGGCGCCAGATAGTCTGGAGTGCCAACAAAGCGTTTCGGTACGCTCGACGTGCCCTCGCCCGAGGAAGGGCCCAGACTGTCGCTGAGCAGTGGATGAGCACCAAAGAGATTGCCCGGGCTGTCGATACGTGCAGAAGGCAGAGGCTTGGGAACACTGCGCTGAGAATCGGACTCGCCCGAGTCGCTCGCATCCGTAGAGGAGCTGACGATGCGACCTCGCTGCGGACCGGCAAAGAACGACTGGTTGCGCATCATGCCGCCCAGACCGGGCGTCCTCGGCGAGAAGGAGGCGGCCGTGTCGCCGGCAGTGGTACCTGCAGGAGTCGAGACTGCCTGGTGGCGCGCTTCCGATGCAAACGACGCGGCCGAGCTCGGCAAGGATCCGCTGTTGGAGTCCGACCTAGAAGCATGGGCAGCAAAGCCGCCGGCTGTTGCAGAAGAGACGGCAGCCTGGCGAGTCTGACGTCCGAGCAAGCCAATCTTCGAGAGACCAAAGTCGGTAAGCTTGAGGTGGCCCTTTTGATCGATGAGCAGATTGTCCGGCTTGAGATCTCGATGCACAACACCTTTCGAGTGCAGATGCTGCAGTCCAATCACCACTTCGGCAATGTACTGACGGGCCCACTCCTCGGACAACCCGCCCAATACCTTGCAGAGTGATGCGCAGTCTCCACCGGGCAGATACTCCATGACCAGGTACAGGAACTCTGCGCTCTGGAACGTGAAGAAGAGCTTGACCACGAATGGTGACTGATTCTGCGTCATGAGGATCATGCGCTCTGCCTTGACGTTGGTGATCTGGTTCTTGGCGATCATGTCCGACTTCTTGAGCACCTTGATCGCGTAGTAGTCGCCAGTCGTGCGCTTCTTGGCGAGGAAGACGCTGCCGAAAGCACCTTTACTGATCGGCTTAAGGATGTCAAAGTCCTTGATCGACGATGCCGTGGGCCGCGACGAAGGCGCTGCAGGAGGGATTCTCGGCGAAAGAGGCATCGAACCGACCATGGGGCTCTTGTGCGAGACGCTGAACTTGCGATTGTGGCGATGCGATACGCCCAGCGACTCTCCATAGAGGTGCGGCGACAGCGGCGGTGTGCCTGAAAGACTGTCGGCGACGAGAGGCAGGTGAGACGATCGACGAGGACGACTGGCAGAGCGTCGCTGCGATGGCCCAGCAGCCGACACGGAGAGCGCGGATGCATGCGCACCGCTCACGGATCGCGGTGCAAGCAAGTCGCTCGACGAAGGCGGCGCCAAGCTGGCGGCACCACGAGGAATCGGAATGGGCGCTAGATGCGATGAGCCGCCCATCTTGTCATCGACGGCCGGGATGTCGTCCTCGTCCGGTGTTGCGCCACCTAGCGCCGAGAAGGGAGCAGAGGGAGGGGCGGGCAGATCACGATCGTCTTGCTCCATGAGCATGGATCCCGAGAGCAACCCGTCCTCTTCCACATCGTCGTCTTGACCGCTAGCCTCGGCCTCGTCGTCGGCCTGCGAAGCCAAACGGCTGTGCGAGCTTCTTTCCCGAACCAGAGAGTCTGGTGTGTGAGGAGCGAGATGCGACGACAGACCCAGAGTGGAAGAAGCACCGAGTCCGTCCGCAGACAAGCCCCTCGAGGAGTTGGATCCTCGTTGCATCGCAACGGCGGCGGCGGCGACCGACGGTTCGATGCTTGCTTGCAGCGACCCTTCGTGCTCCGCCGCACCAGGCGGCGCCCGTGCGACTTCAAGACCAAGTCCTGTGCCTGTCTCGCCAGCCTCGTCGACTGCATCATCCGAGCCGGAATCGGAAATTGACGCCGACGATCCACGCGAGCTACCTGATCCTTCGTCGGCTTCCGACAGCGCAGACAGCGCAGCCTCGACGCGCTCTTCCCATTCCTGTCGCACCGTCTCGACATAGACGATGGTGTTGAGCATGCGGTTGACGGCGCTCAGCTTGCTACGCATAGCGGTCTCGACGTCCACCATCAACAGATCCAATGCCGTGTCCTCGAGTGCCGGGCGTCGCCACTGCTGCACCGTCACCACCTTGTTCTCCGAGGTGGGGGAGAGCAGCCGTTGCTTCTCGATGGGCTCGTTGGCAAACTCGTCCTTGATCGCCGGCGTCGAAATGTCACAGGCCGTCTGCAGCACCTCGACGGCTGCGTCGAGAGCGCGGAGATGCTGCTTGCGCACAAAGGCAGGCGCGGGCTGGCGCTGCGAGATCGAGCGATTGAGGCCCTCGAGCGCCGAAGGGGGCTGGTTCGAGGCTGGAGGCGTAGTGATGGCTACTCCTCGGTACTCCAACGGCTGCTCTGCGTTGCTGCCCGTGAAGCTCTCGAGGCGGCTGTGCAGATCCTGGATGGCCCTGCGCAGCTCGCGAAGACCCTCGTTGCATTCGCCGATCTCCATATCCAGTCGGTGCGTCTCGTTGCAGATCTCACTGTGTTTCTCGAAGAACCACGCGGGGATGTCTCGCTCGCAGATGCGGCACAGCACCGGCTCCACTGAGATGGAAGCTACGTGCGCCAGCGCCGCAGTGGGCTCGTCCAACACGGCTCCAATCGCACGACCACCTTTGCCAAGTCCAGCGTCGGGCAGCTGATCTTCGCGTTCGGGCGGTCCCGTCGCCTTGAAGACCCACATCGAGTGCGACGGGGTACCAGTCTGTCGGTCTATCATGAGCATGCCCTTGCCCTCCATCTCTTGGAAGTAAACCGCATCGCTGCCGTCGCTCTGACCGTCCGACGACGACGTCGAAGAGGAAGACGAGCTGGCGAGCGTCTTTTCCACTCGAAGACGGAAGACGGCTTCGACCGTGTGCGACTGGTTTGCGGCGAGCTGCCGCGAGGCTTCAGCGAAGACGTCGCCATCGCCAGGGGCAAGCAGGTCCTCGATCGGAGTGTCGTACAGCTCGGCAGGATCCGAGCCGAGCACCGTCTTCCAGGCAGGGCTCAGGTAGAGGAGGCGCTGGTCGTCCATGCTGAGTTCCATGAGCACGTTGATGCCCGCCGACCGGAAGTTCTGCGCCACTTGCTGCGATGCTCGCTTGATGTCGGATGCCGCGTCGGCTTCGGCAGGGTCAGACTCCTGCTGCTCTTGACCTTCCGCCTGCTCCTCCTGCACAGCCGTTACAGCCCCTGCGGTCTCCTCTTTATCAGCGAGACCCGTACTGGCCTGGCGCTGCGGAATCTGACGAGCGCGATCGACAATCGTCATGTCGCCATCCGCATCTGCGTCTTCGTCGTCTGCATCGGTGCCGACGACGGCTCCCGTGACGTGCTTTGCTGGCGAGGCACTCCTTTGCACAACGTCTTGAGCTGGCTCCAGGTCTCGCTTCATCAGGCCAGAAGCAGGCGAGTTGGTGCCACTGGTCGAGCCGCGAGTGATGGTCGTGACGTCGACGGGTGCCACGGAGAACGCGCGCGCTCGCGTGGGACTGCTCGCCGTCGAAGGAGGCCAGAAGCCAGGCGACTTGCCAGCATCCGGCTCGGCTGCTTCAGCCGGCGCCTCGCCGCCACCCTGACCGCCGAGGATGAAGCGGATCGGCTCTGCATCCTGCTCGTCGTCGTCGTTGAAGTTCCAGAAGCCCTTCTCCGCCTCCCACCACTCGACGACACGGCTGAGCCCGGCTACTGCGAGCAGAATCTGGATGAACCAGCCACGACCTGCCCACTCCGGATGCTCGTCCCAGAAGCGGCCGATGCTCTGGACGCGAGCGATGAGCTGAGAGCACGAGCCAGGACGCGCGATGAGCGAGTTGATCGAGACATCGAGCACCTCCATCGCCACTGCGACCAGCTCTTCCAATGGGTGCATCCACGGTTGAGGACCGTGCTCCTCGGTCGGCAGCGCACGCGTTCTGCGCGAGGGGGACAGACGAGGCGATCCGGACGAAGCCGAGACGGCCGAAGCCATCATCACGCCGGGCATGGGCGAGTGCGAGCGGGAAGCAGAGCGCGAGTTGGACACCGAGCGGCCGCCCGAGCGACTGAGCGATTGGGCACGGCTGAGCGGGTTCAGATTGGAAGGCTTGGCTGGGTTGGCCGAGGCGGTGCTGACGGTGCGCGGCGACGTTGCCGTAGCAGCAGCCAGGTTGACGGGAGGCGGCGCAGGCAGCTTGTACTCGCGTGCCGACCGCACTGCTGCTGCTTCGCGGAGTCCGCCGAGGACAGGCGAAGTGAAGAGCGACCCCGACGGAGAGCGCGCACGCGACTCAGTGACGGCACCTTCGGCAGTGGCACTGCCGTCGTGAGCCTCTTTGTGATGCATGCCACCCGTCCCAGAGCCGGTGATGGCAGCTGCAGCAGCGGCAGCACCTGCAGAGAACGAGGATGAGTTGCTCGTACCTCGCGACATAGAGACGGACCTTGACGCGGACGAGGTAGCCACTGGCGCCTCTTCGGCCTCTTCGACTGCCGAAGAGCCCAGCGCATCGCTTGTGGCATCATCGGCGTCGTTGACAAAGACTTCCTCGAGATCTTCTACATCACGGTCGTCGTCCATGACGCTGTGTCGGCCTTCGTCCTCCTGTCGCTCCAGCTCGAGCTCGACGTAGTTGTTGATTGCACCGACGATGCGACGCAACTCACGATCGCAGCTCTCCTTGGAAGCGAGAAGGCGGTGACGAATATGCTGGCGAATCGAGTTGATGGTGATGGCCTTGGACGCAGCTCTGGCTCTAGCAGCGGCGCGACCCTCGTTGTCCGAGTCGAGGTTGGCGTCGTGATCGGCTACCTCGTCTTGCGAAGGCTTGTGTGACACTGCAGGGCTTGGATCCCACGCCTTCGACAGCTGCATCGACGACTTGCGCGGCGAGGCGGCAGGCTGCGATGCAGGCCGAGCTTCGAGCGACCGGCTGACTTCCTTTGCGCTGCCGGTGCTGTCGTGAGATCGAGCAGACACCGGCGGCTTGGTCGGGCTGCTGACCTTGGACGAGTTGGAAGGCGACTTGCCCTTGCCAATCTTGTCAAACTCCTCGGCATCAAACGTGCTGAGACCCTTTTCGAGCTGAAGCGACAGTTTGGGCTGGTGACGACGTCGCCCGCTGTCCTTGCTGCTGCTGCTCACCGTCTGATGCGTCTCTTGGCTCTGTTGCGACGAGGCAGACTTGGGCGGCTCCAAGCCCGTGGGCTCTTCTTGCACAGTGACAAAGCTGGCGTCAGCGCCTGGTGAGACGGATCTGCGGTCGCTGCGATCGCCAGCTGCTTCCATCTCGTCCTGCTGCTGCTGCACCCCCTTACCAGCTTCCTTGTTCTTATCTTTGCTCAGATTGTGTGCCGATGTGCTCGGACGCAGCGTCCGGACCGAATCAGATCCGCCCATCGTGGTGTTGGTCGTCTGCGAGCGGACATGACGACCAAAGCCGCTCTGCACCTGTGTCACGAGTGTGGGAGAGGGCATCGCAATGGCAGGATTGGCCATCGACGATGACGAAGACAAGGGTGCCGGACGAGCACCGTCTCGACGACTCTGGCTGAATCCAGCTTGGCGACCAGATGCAGCCGAAGGACTCTGGTACAGAGACTGGGAAAGGGCAGCGACCGAGCCGGTGCGAGAAGAAGGGTCATTGGCGCGCGGAGAAGCAGTGGTTGTCGACTTGGACCACCCTTCGCCAGCCGGAGCAGTGAAGCCCGACTTTACGGCGCTCCACCACGCTTCGATCTTGCCACCGAGATGCTTGCGGCGTCCGCGTCCAGCAGCGTGTGCTTGCGCATGTGCCGAGTCGGAGCCTGCTGCACTGCTGTACGATGGCGAAGGCGTGACACGGCTCGTGATGGGCGAGAGCGAGAGGTTCTTGGCCTTGTCCGTGCCCAAGCGCTTGACGGGTGAGAAGTGGGGCTTGGCAGGACCTGGAGGAGAGGACAAAGTGGCCGTAGCACTCGAGCTCGAGCCTTGACCTGCTTGACGCCGCGCCAGTTCGGCACTTGCGAGCGAGAAGCTGCGCTGCTGGCCCATGGCGGGTCGAGTCGACTGGCGCGAAGGGGCTTCCGGTCTACGAGCAGGGCCGAGTTGCGCCGACTTGACTGCACGAGGTGCGCTAGATGAAGCAGGATCGACGTCGTCGTTGAGACTGAGGGCGGCAAGAGACGCTTCCACCTCTTCTGCATCGATAGCATCTTGCTCTGTGTCAGCCGGCTCGGCGGTTTGCAGCCTTTGACGCGTGAGAGGGTCCGACACGGAGCGCTGACCATCGGCTGGCTGCTTCTGCAGAGCAGAGACGCGTCCGTTGTCGACAGCCTCGCTGCCGGTCCTGCGTGAGGGAGACGACGCTGCTTTGTCTGCTGCTTCGTTCGCTGTCGCCGAGGCCTTGATGCCAGTCGTGACAGCATCGGCTTCTGCTCCCGTCTCGACAGCCGCTTGCGCCTCCGCCTCCTCGCGCTCGGACTGCAGCTTGGCTTCCTTCATCTTGCGGTACTCGTCGAGCCAATCGACCCATTCAAATTCGGCAAACGCAGAAGATTCAAGTCCGCGCTGGCTGTCCTCCTCTTCGTCCAGTTGCGATTCGATGCTGTCGTTCGAGTCGACTGCTGAACCGCGACGTGTCGGCAAGGGAGCTCCAAGAATGCCCGAGTCCCTCTGCAGACCAATGGTGGTGCCTCTGCGAGCCAGACTTGTCTGTCCTGACGATAGAGGGATGTTGGCCTGATTCGGCTCGAATCGATTCCGCGATGCCCTCGCCGCATCCAAGCCTGCCGTTTCGTCGCCGCGACGCCCCGCTTGCTGTGGCCCGAGGCGAGAAGGATTTTGCGCACGCCACTTTTGCATCTTGGCATTGCGACTCTGGACGATGATGCGAGCGTACTCGTCGGTGCCAGACATGGATGGGTGAGCAGCTGCGGGCGAAACACCGCCAGGAGCGAACAGCGCCGCATCGCTGGGCCGATGCAAGCGTCGAGAGGGCGCAGGGACGGCGAGCAATGCATTCGAGCCTACCGAGGTCGACAGGTTGCCCTGCGTCAGTCTTCTTCGGCTCGACGACGCAGCATCAGGCACGAGAGATGCCTTTGTCCGCGTATCCTGCGTAGAAGCGATCCAAGGCGCGGGCTTGTCTCCAGCCAGCTGTGCATCGTCGCCATCCGACGGCCCTTGCAAGCTGTCAAACAGCTCTTGAGCTCCCCAGGACATTCGCTGAGTAGCTGAGCGACTGGGTGACAGGATGGGGCGTCGCTCGGCCGTGGGACTCGTTCGTGCCGACGACGAGCTGAGAGACAGCAAAGGCGAGTAGGCACTCGTGCTGGCTGGCAGACCTGCATGACGCGGTGCGCTGGTGGGCACGTCAAGGAGATCGGACGAGGGTGGCACAATGGTGGGGGACCTCGACCCGAGGATCGCGGAGCTGGGCAAGCTTGCAGGCGGTCCGTAGTTACGGCCGACGGGGATCGAGACCGACAGAGGCTGGCCGCGGCTGTCGTGACCGGGCATGGCGATCTCGTCGGTCCTGAGACGCTCCATGGCGGGGGAGGCGCGCCCCGAGGCAGCAGAGTCTTCGGCACCTGATGAGTATTCATACGCCAGAGGCGAGTTGCTGCGCGTGGCATTGGGCGTCTGCGGCACGTTGAGGCGGCTGCTGGGCGTCGACGGTGGAGCAGCGTCCGAGCTGAGCCCTAGACCGAGACCGTGGCCTTGGCCGGTGTTGCCCATGGTCAAAGGACTCGGCTGATGAGCGTTCGAGCTCGACGCTGCCGTCCACTTGCTCAAAGGCGACTCGATTGACAAAGTGGATGCGCTTTTGGGCATGGTGCGAGGCGACGGCGAAGGCGGCACAAAGAGATCACCAGCCAAGCGCACCGCCGTCGGCACACGTTGCAAACGGATGGCGTCGGCGAGACCGGCGGAGCCGGCATTCTTGCTCGATGGACTCGGTCGCGTCGAGCTGGACTGGGCTTCGAGTGCTGCCGTCTGCGCAGATGCGGGCGTGCCAGAAGATGGAGGCAAGCCCAGCGTCTGGCTGCGAACTCGCGATCGAGTCTGACCAGGGGAAGCCGAGCCGACGACCGACTCTACTCTGGGACCGTCGTCGTCCTCGATGACCTGAGAGTCTCTCATGCGCAGATTAGACGAACGGACAGCGAGCGACGAGCTCAAAGGCACCGACGAAGGGCCGATTCCAGAGCTCGATACAGATGATGCAGCGCCGCCCTGAGTGCCAGACGAGCTGACGCTGCTCGAACGATGAGAACCCGACGTGGCTGGGATGGGAACGGGCAGTGGAATGCTGGGGCTGCCGGATTCAATGGCGGCGACGAGGTTGGGATCGACACCGTCTGGACCTCCTACGGGCGAGATGGCGCCTTCTCCCAACAAAACGCCACCGAGGGAGCGGGCGCGTCGATGCATGCTCGAGCTGAGCGACGACGAGGTCATGCGCCTGCGACGTGCTGAATGGAGGATGGCGCTGCCTCCGCCTGTGACGGTGGTGGGTGTGTTGTTGGCAGATCCGCCGAAGCTGGATGGAGCAAAGGCACCTGAACCGCTGCGACTGCCGCGCGTCTCCCAACCGATCGTAGGCGAGCCCGAGTGGAATGAGCTCGAGGCTGGCAGACCCAATGTCGACGACGACGATGAAGACGCCGATGTCAACGAAGCGCCGTACGAGAGTGGAGAAGGGTTGGAAGGGATGCCGAGCCCCAGTGATGAATCGTCCTTGCGCTTGCCCATGGCGATGGTGGAGGAAGGACGATCGATGGGTTCGAGAGCAGGGGAGCCGGTTGCGCCTGCTCCGACGCGGCGTGGGATGGCGGGTGGTCCCATGGATCCACTCGAGCTAGTGACGGACGACTTGCGTGTCAAGCTAGAGCCGGATGCTGCGACGTCATCCGACGCGACCGAGGACGCATCGTCTTCTGCTGTAGCATTCATGCTTTGGAAGGGCGAGTGACGCGAGGGTGTCCGATTCAGCCGAGAAGCTCCAGTGACGGCTCTGTGGAGTGGATTGGATGCGGATCGATCACGGTCGAGTCGTAGCGATGATCTGGCCAGAGGCGACGTGCCAGCAAGGTCGGCTGCTGATGCTGATGCTGCGGTGGTCACAGCGTCTTTGCGCGCGGTTGATGGCTGTTCGAAGCTGATGCGGTGTGTAGATTCGTCGACTGTATCGGAAGCGGCTGAATCGGAGGCCGCTTGCCTGTGTTCTCTGCGACCTGGCTGCGAAGACGCAGACGAGGCTGATAAAGGAGAGGTGGGCGAGAGAGGCTGGGTATGACTTGCCTGAGACGATGATGTGGAGCCGTATACGCGTCGATTCGCTGCTGTCGTCGGTGATGCTGCTGCTACTGGTTCGGTGTTGGAGCGATTCGAGTCGCTGCGCTCTGGCGCGTTGTTGGATGACGAGGGAGTCGGTGCGCCATCGTCGTTGAGCATGTCGTCGTCGTTGATGTCGTCGTCATTGGGCAGGATGGATGCAAAGGCGAGCGGGCTCGAAAAAGACGGAGCCGTGTCGAACGACATCCTCTTGGACGAGCTGCGGCTGAGTGCTTTGAGAGCGGCCGAAGGTGGACTGAGGGAGAAGCCGAGCGGCGGAGGGCTACTCAACGAAGAAGCAGCTGGCGGTGGTGAAGTGCTGGCATGGGCGGCGGTGGTGGTGGCAGAGGTCGAAGGCTGCGAGACGTTTTGAGAGGGTTGAGTTGGAGACGAGCTCTTGCCAGATGCAGCAGAGAAACCTTCAGCCGATGATGACAAAGGCGATGTCGAGTATGTATGCGGCGGTGCCGATGATGATGATTGAGGATCGGCGGATGTGACGCGCGAATGCTTGAATGTGCGCGTTGGAGATGGTGATTGATCCGAGCGCTTGTGTTTGCCGGCAGACGAACCAGAAGAGGAGGAGAGCAGGGAAGAAGGACCACCGAGCTCGACGATGCTGTGCAAGCTGTTGCTCCGCTCTGAGGCCGATCGCGCTGCTGTGCTCAGCGGAGACGAAGCTGAAGGGCTGAGGTTGGAAGGAGAAGGCGATGACTTGGGATCGCAAGCGTCGTCGTCGCCGAGGAAAGAGGAAGGAGGTCCGCTTCTTCGCTTGTAGTCGTCGCTGCCCGGGCTGGTTCTGTTGCGGGCTGCAGCGCTGAAGGGATCTGTGAACTGAGTCGCCGACACTGTGGAGTGTGATGAGCAGCAAAGGATTAGTTGATAAGAAAAGAGACGATTGAAGGTGTGGTTGCAAAGGTGTCGATGCGTGCAAAGTGGGTGACGAACGTCAGTCGAATGTTAGAGGGGTTGCCAAAGTGTGCGTTTCGAGAGAGCGTGAGTGAGTGAGTGAGTGAGTTGGCAGTGGGTCATGGTCGAAAATAGAGTCGGAGCGTTTTGGTTTGGTTGTGACGAAGCGAGGATGTGGGTCGAGACCGTCACAAACAGGTGCGGAGATAGAGAGAGAGAGAGAGAGAGAGAAAAGGGCAAATCAAAATCCAGGGTCGTGTGGAAGACAGGTGTGCAGCGAGGCATGGGGATTTTGGTTTAGCGAGTTTGGGAGAGGAGCGTAAACGCGGGTGGACGTGGGATTGTGAAATTTCGGTCGGAAAACGTGGTCGGAGGTGGTGGTGAATTCGGAGTTGAAGCCGATGCGATGCCATCAACAAAGTCGCGAACAAGAACAAAAGAGCAGCATCAGCAGAGCAATAAAGCGTTGTCGTCGTTGTCGTCGGTCAACAACGTTGAGTCGGATGGAGCCGAAAGCCAAAAGCCAAAACGCAAAAGCCAAAGCCAAAGTCGAGGAGAGAGCAATGAAAGAGCAAGGCGTGTGGGAGAAAGTGGCCGGTTCGTGGCGCATGAACCGTTTCAGGTTTCAGCGGGTCGGAAAACCCACACGAAAAGCCAAAAAGCCAGAGACAATGGCGGCAGCCGTCCGATGAAATCGCGCGGGACACCAGCCAAGAGTGGGTTTGCGGAGTTGCAATTCAAGCCAAAGCCAAAGCCCAAGCCCAAGCCCAAGCCAAAGCCCAAGGTGATACGAGGTCAAGCAAATGGCAGCAATGCCCCGAGGCGACCCAAGTTGGTGTGGCGGACAGCAATATGCATGTCAACGATGTTGGCGACCGGGAACGAAGCGTCGAAGAGATGGGAGAGGGCCGTGGGACGATGATTTGGGCGGAGATCGGAAATGCCGCGCGCAGCAAGCCAAGCAATGAATCGCAAAGTGGGTTGCCAGGGTCCAGAGTGCATGAACCAGAAGAGCGAGCGACCCCAGAAAAGCAATCAACCATGGTCGTCGTGAAAGAGAGGATTGAGATCGTAGCACGACCAGCATGCGAGAGAACAGCGGTCAGCGTTGAATAGCGACACGGGTTGTCAGAGTGGATGATGCAAAGCCACGTGAGAGTCGTCGGAGGTCGAAAAGGCAATGAGCAGACCGTTGACAACAACAACCGTTCCCGAGCCGATGGACGAGAAACGGAGCAGCCGACGTTGAGACAGACCGATCGGATGCAGCCACAGTCAAAATGATGGGCGGACGATGAAGCAACGTCGGATGCAGATCCGAAGCAACGGCAAGGCCGAGCGCAAAGAGATAGACGGGAGGAACGGCGTGTCGATGTGGCGGTTGTCGCAAGGTTGAGTGAAGTGAAAGTGTGAAGGGAAAGAAGATAGTGTGGAAGCTCGGTCAGTGGACTGTGACTGTTGAGAGTGTGATCTCGTGGTGGTCGACCATCTCCGCTAGAAGCAAGTGCAAGTGCAGGCCAGCTTCCCCGACAGTGTCCATCTTCGTCGCTTCTGCTTCCCGTCCTCCATCTCCGTCCTGTCGAGCAACGGCTACGCGGTCCTACACGACGATTCTGGCGACCAAGGGGAACGCTCCACTTACCAAAGGTATCTACGCTGAGCTGACTTCGAGCAGCACCTTTGCTAGACGAGCTCGACTTGGATGCAGGTGGTGGTGAAGAGACACCGGACGGGTTGGCGTCCTCCTCCTGCACGTCAAACAGGTTGCGGCTGCCACGTTCGGCCAACGATCCACGATGCGAGCCGCTGCCAAGCGACGAGACGCGCGCGTTGCTGGTACGCCGCCCGCTGCCACCGCCGCTGCTGAACGAGCCTCCATCCATACTACCATCGTCGTCCAGATCAAAGATGCCGGCTGTACTCGAGAGGCGCGAGGTTCTGCGAAGATCCGACGACGACGCCTGCGAGCTCGCTGAGAGCGAAGCATTGCGACTGTCCTGGCCTCCCGCGCCGTCGCCTGGTGCCGAGCTGAATGTGGACATGGTGGTCGGATGGTCGCGCTGTGTTCTGAGTTGCTGTCGCTGTCGCTGCTGCTGCTGCTGCTGCTGCTCCGAAGGGCTGCGCGGAGCTCTTGGCCTAGACTGCGGAGCTATGCAGCTCGCCCGAGGCTGTGTCTATAGCTGCAGCATTCACAGAAAAGCACTAAGAGCTTGTCGAAGGGTAAAACACACTTGAGGCGCGCGATCCGGGCAGATGAGTGGACGGACGGGTCGATCGGAAGCTGGTGATGTTGTTGGTTGTTGGAACCGTGACGGATGCTGCGATCGGATAAGGCGTCAAAATTGGGGATATGCGAGCAAGTCAAGGAGGGTGACGATGAAGGTGAGGATGGAGATGCGAATGACGACGACGACGACGACGACGACGATCAGGCCAAGAGAGGAAAGCCAAGCTATTCAGGCTTAGGGCGATCTCTCGTCGCTGTTCTGTCTGTACCGTTCGTTGGATGGAAAGCCGGTTTCTGAGCTGCCTGTCGGGCGTTGAAGAGTGGGTTGGTTGGGCTTGAATTTTAGGCTTCGCTTCTAGAAGGACTTGAACTTGCTCAGCCGGTCCAAGAACGACAAAAGAAAGGCGCGCTCGAGCAACGCTCACTCAGACGCTGCTTGCATGCATGCGTTCATTCACACAGGCTTTGCAGCCAGAGACAAAACAAAAGAGGCGTTTTGCGACGAGGCAGCAGCTGGCGACATTTTCAGAATTCCGAGTTTCCTTCACGCAGCAGCCGAGAAGAGCGACGACTTTTTAGCGTGCTTCTCTCTTGCACCATCACCCGACCCGCGCTAGTTAGTCCGAGAGAGAGAGAGAGAGAGAGAGAGAGAGGAGAAGAAGCTGCCTTGCGAACCAGATTAACCGGACCTGCAAGGCTTTCGACTTTCGCCTCCTGCCTACAGTATCGCTTCTCGTTCGGCTCGCCGTTCGCTTCTGCCTGCTGTCTCGCTCTCGGCAACCTTGACTCTGCTCGATAGGCGAACACTAAGCAAAGCTTTTGACCTGACATCGACACACAAAGCCGTCCTGAAAGTCTTGCGGCTCCCGCTCTCCCAGCTGAGGCTGAACCGATACTCGTTCCTTAGCAGAAACGGTCGATCTTGGTTCTGTTCAGCGATGCGGGGTAACGAGCCGAGCTAGCCTGTCCCTCTGATGCCAGCGTCGTTCTTGGTCGCTTGCGGACACCTCGCTTCTATGGACAGCCGCAATCTAAGAACGGCGATTCGCCAAAGCGGAGCCATAGACCTGGGATTGCGCCCATTCGCAAAGACCTCACGGTGGAACCACGCGAACAAGCGTGTCGACCTTGCATCGCGGCATGAAACAGAGCCACATCCGCATGGTCTGCTTCTCCCTTTTCTCACGTTCGCCTCTGTGAGGCTTTGTGGTGGTGGCGCAGAACAGTGGCTGTACGGAACGTTGCGCACAAGTTTATTAAGTTTTGGTGGCCTCAAGGTCTGGGAGAGACACTTTCACGAAAGAGTTCGTTCGCCGTGCTCCCTGCAGCTGGAACGCTTGGATCTAACAGCGAGCGGAAAATCACGCGGATCAAAGTGGGGCCGCACCGACCAACGAACCCCCCACGTTCAAGAAGGTCGATCCATCTCGATGTCGCCTCTCTGCACGCTGCCATCTACGCCTTCCACACCACTCAGAAGGTCATCGCTTTCACTCTCCTTTCTTCCTACGTACCCATCCGTGTCAAAGGATCACCATCAACTGCACCGCCAGCGTCCCTCATCTCCTCACCATGGTCCGTCAAGAAGTCCTCCTGCTCGACATCGCCTCGGACCCGTCCCTCATCAGGCAATACATCGACTACCATGCGCCGGGTAACGTGCCACGCGCCATCCTCGACTCGATCCGCTACCCTGGCTCTGGGGTGCTCAACATGCGCATCTTCCACTTTGCCGACCGCCTGGTCATGATCATGGACGTGGACGACGATTTCTCGTTCGAGAAGAAGGCGGCGAGCGATGCGGGGAATGCGGAGGTCGAGAGGTGGGAGAGGTTGATGGAGCAGTTTCAGCGGGAGATTGAGGACCCGAGTGGGAAGCAGGGGGGAAAGTGGAAGCGGGCCGAGCTGTGTTTTGATCTCAGTGAGCATTGTTGAAGGAGAGCTAGGCTGATGACAGTGCGAGGCAGGACGAGTTGGGATGGGATGACATTATATTCTAGCGGACCTCAGCATCTATGATAGACGATGGGAAGAGACAAAGCAACTCTGGTCTATACATCTATCTCACTTGACGCGCTTGATGACCTGCTCATTGAGCCTGATCAGCGCCTGCTTAGCCTCGGACTCGGGCAGCACGTCCAGATGCTGTGTCGCCCTCCTGGCATGCTCCTTGGCCAGCTCGGCGGTCCTGTTCAACCCCTGGCTTCGATCGACCAGCCTCAGCATCTTCTCGACGTCGCCCTCGCCCTCAAAGCGCCTGCTCACGAGCTCGTGGATGCGCTCGCCGGGCAGCTCCTGCCACGCGTACAGCACGGGTGCAGTCGCCAGACCCAGCCGCAGATCGGCGCCGCCCGAGGGCTTGCCAAACGCGGCCGAGGTGGACTGGAAGTCGAGCAGGTCGTCGACCAGTTGGAACGCGATGCCCAGGTTGCGGCCGTATCCGTAGGCGGCGTCTCGGATACGGCGCATCTCTTCGCTCACCGAGGGCGACAGCTTGGCTTTGGAGACCGCGTCGGCGCCACAGCCTGCGAGGATGACAGAGGCCCGCGTGGACTTGGCGATGAGCGCGGCTGTTTTAAGGTACGTCTTCTGCAGGTAGAGCGAGAAGTGCGCCGGCGTCGGCTGGTTAGCCGTCGAGGTGGCGTGGTCGATGGCTCGTTGTGCCTCGGAATTGGACAGACCCATGGTGTGCGCCAGAAGCCCCTCGGTCTCCCAGATGTTAGCATGGGTGGGTTGCGAGGACGCAATGGCAGCGTCGCCGGCTTGGGCAGCAGCAGCAGCCTGCGATTTGAGCTGCATCACTTCTCCTTCCACCAGATTCGCAATGACGGTAGCGAGCAGTTCGACCACTTCGGCATCGCGCAGACGGGCGAGCGCGACAGAAGCACGTCCCAACAAAAAGTCGCCGCCGAGGATGCTCAGCTTGTTGCCAAACGCCGAGGGAGCCGAGGGCGCACCACGACGCAGCGGCGATGCGTCAATGACATCGTCGTGGAGCAACGAAGCGACGTGGATCATCTCGGTGATCTCTGCCAGCCTGCGCTGCGTTGGTAAGATGGCACCCGTAGCAGAGGCGAGCGCTGCGGCTGCACTTGCATCTTGTGTTGCGGCCGAAGTCGTCAAATCTGCGAGAGATCCTTCGATGCTCTCCATGTGCGGATTGAAGTCGTTGAGCACGCTGCCGGGCGAGAGAGGCTCGTTGATGCCCATATTGCGCTCGATGGACTTGCCCGTATCGCTGCGCCGTGTCGAGTTTTGTGCCTGAGCTAGCAAGTCCGGGTACAGAGGCGAGAGGCCGTTGACAGCCTTGCTCATGAGGAGCACGATGAGCGGGCGCACATGTTTGCCTTCTGCCTGGAAGTAGTACTTTGCTATTGTGTCCAAGCTCGGGTGACCAGAGCCAAGCAAGGATGAGACGTTGGATCGGAGCGACGAGAGTTCGGACGAGACGAGCGAGAGCGGGTCCTGGATGATGGAGGCGGGTGGTGCGGCGCTGGCGGAGGACGATGTTGATGAAGTAGGATCTGAGGCGCCAAATAAGGCAGCTGCGGAGGACGTCGCAGAGCTCGATGTTGTTGCTGATGACGATGACGAGGATGAGGGAAATTGAGCCAGTTGGTCCTGCACCAGATTCTTGGCCTGATCTATCGCGGTAGCCCAGCTAGATTGAGCACGAGCAGCTGGTGTTGCAGCGAGCGTTCGAGCGGCCAGAGAGCGAGATAGCCCTCTGCTCGCAGGCAAGAGCGTGGATCTGGACAGTCGTGGTGGCATGGCGAGGCGGGCGACTCTAGCGATAAGGCGAGGCCAAGCCTGTGCTGAAACAATAGACTCTACCACGTGAACCTACAATAGCTCGAAGGCGTCCGTGCGTCGGTGCTTGTCAGAAAAGACTTGTTGCCCTACAGCCTCCGAACCGGAGTTGAAGCAAGTCCAGAAGCGAGAAAGGTCGCAGTCAGGGAAGACGATCTTGCGCGATCAGGATA
This sequence comes from Sporisorium sorghi, assembly GCA_023212695.1. Classification (NCBI taxonomy): domain Eukaryota; kingdom Fungi; phylum Basidiomycota; class Ustilaginomycetes; order Ustilaginales; family Ustilaginaceae; genus Sporisorium; species Sporisorium sorghi. The sequence goes on along the minus strand of JALCCG010000047.1, from coordinate 40,880 downwards.
GTCCGTCGTTGAAGATGATGGTTGTAGAGATAGGCAGCGAGACAGGGTTCTAGCAAGTGGGAAGTGGAGATCGACACGACATCTGAGAAGAAATCCAAGAATGTCTTGGTCGCTGACCAAGATCGCCGTGTGCTGCCTCGATTTTCCTCCATTCCGCAGTTGATTTTTTCGGGCACAAACGGTGCCCCTGCCGATTTCTGTCTTCGGAATATTTTCTGATTTTAACTTAGTCAGCGACCGTCCTTTTTTCGCTGCAATGTCGATATAGAAACCCTAACAACTCAAAAAAAATATTAAATTAGTGAGGACCTTCTCGGGCGAAAATCGACTGGGCCAAAGAAAAAAAAGAGGGACAGAAGAAATATGACTTTCTCTCTGCTCCTGTGCCTCATGCTCATCACTTCTACGACCACCACCATCGTCCTCGTCTTCTTCTCCTACATCTTCCTTTCGGCGCAGAAGCGGACATCGTGCGGCAGACCCTTCCCTACGAGATGAAATCAACCGCCATCTCCAACTTTGCACACACTGTAAGTCCCAGCTGGGCTGCAATCCATCGACACCTACACCATCATATCTGACCCTTTCGTTTCTTTATCGCTAGGCCCGCACACTCTCGCAAAGGAGGCTCGTACGTGTCCAACTCACAACACAGGTGCCCGGTCTCGGTAGCGCAGGTAGCATCGTCCTCGTCCAACCGGGGCGTATGCGCAACGAGCTGCTCCCCAAGCACAAAGCCGTCTACCAACCACTGCCCACGCCCTTCCAGGTGTCGAACGACAAGCTCAACGCCTCGCTCGTCGAATCGCAGCTCGAATCTGCCCAGGCCGCGCTCGAGCTCCAGCAAGCAAAAGACGCTTTGTCGAAAGAGCTGGGTCCCGTGCAGCTGTTGAGTCTGCGAAGGAAACTCGAAGTCGCACCACCCGTTGTGTTCTCGCGACAGACGACGACCAAGTTCAAATCGACGGTTACGGCGAGTGGAGAGCAGGAGCTGCCCAAGCCGCCACTTGGTATTCAGGGGAGCATCACCGCTGCGGACGTTGTGGGCTTTTTGAGGGAAAACGGCGCGTTTGATCTCGAGACCGACTACAGCGACGAGGGCAAGCCCGTGCAGCTCAACCGGCTGACCTTGGCCCAGATCAACACGGCGTGCGAGTTCACCCTCACCCCTGCAGAGAAGCAAGACGCCGACGCGATCGACAAGCTCGGACGCATCAAGAAGACGGGTCGATACACGCTCGTTGTGCACATTCTGCCGTCTAACATTCGCGCGCGCATCCCTGTCGTCGTGCGTCCCAGCGTCGCTTCTAGTCAAGCTTCGAGTTCCGCTCCTGCTGCCGCGTCGTCGAGCATGTCGGGTCAGACGCGTGGGTACGCCACGTCTGCCAAGCCGACGAGCATGGAGTCGTCGATGCGCACCAAGCTCGAGGCCGAGTTCGGCCCGCAGGTCGAGGTGCACATCCGCAACGATTCGAGCAAGCACGCGCACCACGCTGCTATGGCGGCGCAGGGCGGCGGAAATGGCGAGACGCATTTTTATGTGCATGTGATCTCGGACAAGTTTGCGGGCATGACGCAGATCAAGCGCCATCGCGCGGTGAATGCGCTGCTAGCCGCCGAGTTCGAGCGCGGCCTTCATGCGCTTAGCCTGAGGACCAAGACGTGGGCCGAGGAGAACAGGGCCAAGCCGGCACCGACGCAAGAGCAAGGCCAGCAACAAGATAGCACTGTGAGCATTTGATGTGGAGACGACGACCATGCGCATGTGGATGGAGGGGGTGTTTGCATGTAATCGTACCACTTTGAAATGCAGATGTAGCAGAGAAAGGGGAGAGAGCGGCAGCTTGTGTCATGCGCATGGTCAGGGTCGTTGATGAGGCAACGTAAGAGTTGTCTAACGCTTTCCTGACTTTTCGTTGCGTACAGGTCGACGACCCGACATCGTGTCCTCAGGACCCTTCCGCGCCTGAAACGCAAGGCTCGCTGTGGCAAGCGCCCCAATCGCACCTCTACCCGACCTCGCCCCTCACCAATGCCCCACCCACTAGCAACACCACCTCTTCAACAGACGACATCCTGTCGGCATTCTACACGCGCCCTCCGTCCACGCCCAACGTCCCCTCCGCCGCCGCGGCGCGCCGCGTGACGCCGCATCAACGAGAGAAATTCTTCCGCCGCGTGACCAAGGACGAGGCGGTCGAGCCTTCCCCCCGGCAGAATTTGCTCAATGTGCTCGGTGGAGTGCTCGCGAGCGTGTGTGCGACGTACATGGTGCTGTTCGCGGACTTTGGGCAGCCGGAGGGCACGGAGAACTGCTTCACTGCGGTAAGGGAGGTGGTTTGGGGTAAGGAAGGGCCGCCGAAGCTGTTCTAGTAGATGCGCACAGTCGTTAGAGGTGAACAGGGCAGAAAGTGTAAGGATTGCAAGAGTTCGACAGATGTGATTGCAGTGAAGACTGTGAAGAGTGAGAGTAGGGCTACTGCTGTGGCTGCGACGCCCCCAAACCCCGTCGAAGACTCTTGAGCCTGCACGCATAGAACCTTCTCCTCACTGGATCCGCCACCGTCAACCTGCTCACGAGCACCTCTGCCTCCTTCACCGCCTCCTCCTCCTCCCCCCTCTCAGCCACACAGTCCAGCCACCACTCCAGCGCGCCCACGCACCCCTTCCCGTCCGCATCGACACCCGCATCGCGCTTCGCCTCCTCGTTGCTCGACACGAGCGTTTTCGCCCAGCCGAGCTGTTCGCTGAGCGACGCCTGCAGCTCCACGGGCAGCGCGCGGTGGAGAGCGCGCAGGTAGGTCCACGCGGACGCGTTGTTGGGCACGCTCGCGAGGGTGGCTTTCGCGTAGGCCTTTTCAAGCTTGACTCGCTTTTGGAGGGTGGGGAGGTCGAGGTGCTGCAGGCTGCTGGAGGCGGTGAGGCCGTAACGCGCGAAATGGACGTACCAGCGGTGGTTCCATGCCGAGTTGTTCCGCACGTCCGCGTGCAGCAGCGCATCGATGTACGCTGGCTCGGCGTCCCACAGCTCTGGAAACTTCCCCGCGCCCTTGCTCCCTGCGCTATTTTCGCTGGAGGAGGGGAGCGACAGCCCGCCAAAGTGCGCAAGCACCCACTGGCGGTACCCCCAAGTATGGTAGTTCTTCGCATCCCTCTCCAGATTCTCCCTAACAAACTCGAGCTCCCTCCCCGGCTCCCCCAGCGCGCTCACCACCAGCCGCCGGTGCTGCCACACCTGGTAGCTCTTCATATTTCTATGCGCCAATTCATCCAACCAACCCAGCTCGGCACGCAGCACCTCGTCCCGTTCCTTCTCCAGCGCAGGCGCATGCAGCAGGATGTTCGCGCGGTACTGCCACACGCTAAAGTGCGACGGGTTGAGGCGGATCAGGTGCGCGGTGAGCGCGAGCGCACGCGGGCTCAGCTCCAGCCCCGCCAGCGGCGTGGCGAGCGGCGAGGTGTGCGAAGAGGTAAGTGTGCGGTACAGGTCCATGGCGGTCGAGTAATCGGGGTTGTACAGGATCGGACACATTGGGGAGGCGGACTCGCGCTGCGGCGTGGGCGTGACGTCGGACCATGCGGAGGATGTGGCGTCGAAGGGCAGGTAGGGTGAGCACAGGTCGTCCAGGATTGTGGAGGGTGGTGCTGTTGCGGCTGTCATTTTGTATGGAGGAGTGTGGGGAGTGCTAGGGTTGAGATGGGTGGTGGCTGAGAGAGAAGGACGGCTGAGGGTGGGTGGGGGGTTATATGCTTGTCCGTTTTCGCTGATTGCGCAGTAGAAATATCTTTTGGCCCTTTGTGCGCTCGACCGTGGGAAAGCAAGAACGACGACGATAGTGATCCCAAGAGGACAAAGGGACAATGGTGTTGAACAAGACAAAGGGGCGACTTCTTTTTGACAGCGACGGTCAAAGCGTTTTTTTATTTTTTTATTTTTATTTTTTTTTTGTTTTCCCGTCAGCCCTGTCCGTCTCGCACGAGAATAAAGATATAGGTAAATGGATTGGGATTGCATCAGATGGACCCATGAGGTCTTCTAAGCTCGATGGAGGCTCCCAGCCCGCCGCGAGGGGGCCAGACAAGCGCAAAAGTGAGCAGCAGGAACAACAAGGGAGGGCAGGAAACAGGGGTGGGAAGAAACTGAGGATGCAGCCAAGTCATGTGAGGGTAGCTTGGCTGTGACAATGATGGTGGAGTGGAGTGATGATGTGGAAAACTAAGTAATGAGATAAAAAAGGGTTTATTCGGCCGGCAGGCTCTGACCAGACGCGCACGCCCTCTTCCAGACCACGTGATGCATTTATTTTTAATTCGCGCTTATTCGCACCGGCATCGAGATCAACACCTGTCGAACAAACCACCATCATCTACAACCAAACCCTCACCATGTCGACAGCAGCCACAGCGCAAAACACACTCGCCGCCCCGGCCATCACAACAGCCGTCTCATCCGCTGCCAGCACATCATCACACAACGACAACGCTCCAGCAGCAGGAGCGACGGCGAAGGACGGTCTGCAGCCACCGGACATTTCGTCGCCGCACCAGCTGATCGATTGGGTCGACACGGTGCTCGGCCAGCTCGAGTCGCGCTTTGACGATATGAATGGCCAAGTTACCGCGCGAAGTGAGTTCCATCTAGCAAGGGTGATAAGGGTGAGGCTGGAAGATTGACCAAATGATCTCTGGATTGTGATGATGCAGTGAACGAGATGAGCAATCGCATCGATGCATTGGAGAGCTCAATACAGGGTGAGTTCACCGAAAGCTGATCAGTATGGAAGCGCGATAGAAAGCTGACTTGAAGCCGAAACAGATCTGATCCACGGCACACTAGCGCCAGTAGGCAGCTCCGCCGACGCCTGATACCGCTCCCTCCCAAGATACCACTTTCTCAAACTCTGTACCAACATCTCCCTGCAACACATTTACCACATTCGCACACTTTCACACACGTGCTTCGCATCGACCATGACTGGAATTGACCCGTTCTAGCAGCGTACTGATACATGACCTACGCTGGGCTTCTCTGGCTACGCTTGCGTCAAAGTCGGCGGAGGCGGCACCCTTCTAGCGCTCACCGTTCTACTCTTTGCGACACGCTGCTGTAGTCGTTCCCTGCGTTGCTTCCTGCGCTCCAGTTCCGCATCGATCGCCGCCATGGCTCGGACGAAGGTGTCCCTCGCCAGACCCTCGGCGGAAGATTGCGAGGCCGCTTGGTCCCACACCTGGGCCAGGAAGGTTGTGGGCAGGCGCGATCGCGTCCACACCTTGCGCACCGTTCTCGGCGACAGCACCGACGCTGTGCCTTCTGGAGTTGAGCTTGTGGGTAGGACAGCGGCAGTGGAAGCCGCCGCCGCAGGGTCCGACTCGAACCACCCCTTGAGCGCCTGCACGCCGCCGCTGGGTTTGCGGTCCACGACGCTGCTTTCCCTGACAGTCGAAGCGTTCGAGTTGGTCGCAGTCCGGGGATTCTTTTCGTTCTGTTCAGCGAGCAACTCCTCGTAAAGCGCCTCGTACCGCTTCCTCGCCGCTTCGTCCCTAGGCTCTTTGAGCACCCCTCCCCCTCTACCCCTGCTACCGCTGAGCACACTAGCATCATCAGCCAACTGCACCGCCCTCCCGCCACCCCACAGCGTGACCTCGCCTTCACTCCTCGCGTCTGAATGTGCGCTCGTGCTCCTACTCACCGTCGCCCCGCCCGCAAAATACGGCTGCTTCGACGGCGCCCCGTCCGCCAGCGATCTCGACATACCCCCACTACCGCTACCCGCAGACTTGAACAGCGGCAGCGCCGACGCCGCGCTCCCGATCAGCGAGCTCACCACGCCCCCGCCCGTCGCTGCACCTCCCGTCGGCACCCCCCGACCCCCCGCCGCCGACGACGCAGGGCTCGGCCACCCAGCAGCGGATCGCCCGCGCGACGGCGGCGGCGGCAGCTGCGGCTGGTGATCCGCATGCAGATCCGACTCGAGACTGCGCTTGAGCTCGCCGCTCGCATCGTCCGACAGGCTGATGCTGGTGAACACGTTGCTGCCGCTCTTCCGGTGTGTGTTGGTGGTGAGGCTGCCGCTGCTGCCGGTGAGACTGCGCTGGTGCTGCTGCGCTGCCATGGTGCGCTGGCGTGGTCGAGGCGGCGGTTGCGAGTCTTCGGTGGGTGTGCCGAAACGGAAACCGCCGGCTGCTCCGTCGAAGGCTTTTGTTGGGCGGGGAGGCGGTGGTGGTTTGCTGTTGACACTGGCAGCAGCGGCTGGTTTTTTGGGCACGACGGGTGCACGCTTGATCGGGCTGCTCTGCCTCGCTCGGTACGGCGTATCGCCCAGCCGCCCTCGGTCAGCTTGACCCAACGTAGCGCTGCGCGGCGGTAGAGCAGGAGGCGTCATCGTCCCGTCTGCACCGCTACCACCAGCCTCGTTCGTACCGCGTTTGGCTCCAGGCGTGTACGTGGCATACCCCAGCCCCGCCTTTGCTCTCGGTGTTGCTGTAGCAGTTGCAGTGTTGGGGGGGAACTGGCCAAATTCGGAGATCGTCGGGCTGGGGGCCAGACTCGGTGTTCCTGCGCCTCGACGCGGTGGCAGTCGAGGCGTGGAGGTCGACGCGGATGCAGAGTTGGTCGACGAAGCACTGCCCTTTCGCGATGGTACCTGCGGAGGAAGTGGCAGCAGGGACGGGTCTTGCGCGGCTGTACTCGCTACCCTTCGACTAGGAGAAGCAGGCGCACTGGAGCGCTCCATTACGGCGTGTGCAAACATGTCGTCCTCTGCGCTTGTATCGAGCATGTGCTGTGACGTGGACAAAGACGCTGGGCTCTCTGTGCGTCTTGCCGCGTGTCCTTCCTCTGGTGCGAACAAGCCGTTGCTGTTGATGGAGCGAGGTGGTGGGTACGGACTCGACCGTCCCGAGGCAGGCGCCGAGCTGGCGTTGCCGTTCTTGTGCGCTGCATCGTTTTCAATGACGGACCTGCTTCTGGATCGAACGAGGGGACTGGCCGTTTGGCTATTGATGCCGCTATGAGGTGAGCTCTGCTTCATGAGCTCGTTGAGGCTGACTCCGCTGCCAGATTTCCGCAACGAAAACGACTTGGGATAGGTAGGCGAGGCAGATGTCGAGAATGCGGGCGGAGGCGCACTGAGCATCCCGGATGCCGATGTTGACGGCAAGGCAGATGGAGCAGCAGAAGCGAGTGAGTTTGACGCAAAAGGATTGTTGGTAGACGGTGGCTTGAGACCGTCCGAGTTGGTCCGGATTCGCGGAGTGGAAGACGAGCGAGGCACAGGATCGAAGCCGGATGACGGACGTGCGGGAGTTTGAGGTGGTGGTCGAGCGGCAGTTGGTTGTGAGGGGCGTGGTTTAGGTGAATGAAAGGTAGTTGTTGAAGCGCTAGCATTTTGCTCGAAAGCAGCGAGAGCAGCGCGAAAGTTGATGGCCTCGGACCCATCGCTGGTGGTGTTGGCCGCCGCCATGATGACGAGGCGGTGGGGTGAACGAAATGTTGACTTTGGAGCGCGTATTCGTAGGGCCAAGGGTCGGTTCAGCGAAGATGGTGGATCATTGTGTCGAAAGTTCTGCTGAGCAGCAGCAGTATCGGCTGAAATCAGCTGAGTAGGATCGTTGTCTGCGATGGAGATGGTGTTGGTGGTGATGGAAGGACACGATCAAAGCTGGAAAAGTCGTGTGAGCTTCGATTTACACTGCTCTCGTGCCTTGTGCTTCGCGCTCGCTGCTGCTCTGTGTGGAGGCCGAGAAGGCCCAAATTTAGCATCCGAGCGCGGACCTCTCTTTCATTGCTCAACATCCTCGAACTTCTCACTGATCACCGTCAATCAATCAACACAGATGAGCCACTCTTCCTGCAGTCTGAGATGTCATCGTGGATCACGACGTACAGCGGGTATATTGAGTCAACACAAAAAGGAACGGACGACATCATATCAAAAACACCACCAACAGCAGCAAAAACAGAATGACGATCAAGATCCACACACACCACCCACCCAACCTCTCGTCGCTGATGCGCACCACTTCGTCCATCTTCCTCATAGCTTTGCTGAGTCTGCCCTGGCTTTGTTCAACTTCAGTGTCAAAGGCGTCAATGATCTCGATCTGCTCGCCGATCTCTTGCCCCATCATGCCGGCTTGGTTGCGGAGCGAGCTGAGTGTGGTTCCGATCTTGTCGAGGGTCGAGTCTTGGCGTGACATGAGGATCTGTGCGTGCAAGGGGAGTGGAAGATCGTGAGTCAATTGGTTGGAATGATGCGCGCGATGAGGGCCAATGGAAGCTCACCTGCTGTTGCTCGCGCTCAAACGCTTCCGTAGCATCTTCGTCTGGGTCGTCCACGTCGATCTTGACCGAGTCGAATCTTGAACCGTCTCTGCCGCCTGGTGGTGACTCTTGAACCACTTTGGATAATGCCTATCCATCGAAATAGAAGCACAAAGAGTCGTCAGCATGACCGGTGTGCACCTGCCACTGTCCTTCAGAGCAAACATACCTTGACCTCCGCCTCGCATTCAGCTACAAACGCCTTTCTGTTCTTGAGCTCTTGTGGTGTCACGCCGAACCGTTCTGGTCCGCTGCGTTCCACTACGAGAACACTCTGTTTGACGTCCTCGATATCCTGCCGCAAGCCTTCGATTGCGTCGGAGAGGCGGTCGTATGCGGATTCGATGTCTCCCGCCGATGAGGACGTTGAGGCCTGTGACTGCGAGTTGGAACGCGCCACAAGTTGACGATATGATTGCGAGAGCGAGCGTGCTGACGAGAGCGACGCTTTCAGGTCCGATGCGAAGTCGTGATACGGATCTCGCGACATTGCTTGATGCGACGATGACTGAGCAATCGCTGGCGAATGCTGCTGCGGATGTGCTTGTCGAGGATGGTGTTGGTCGAGACGGAAGCTGGCCCGATGCCAAGCGTGACCAAAACGCGTGCGAATCGGGGCTGCCGTTTCCAAGGCGTGGGAGAAAAGCACGGACCCTTTTGAGTCCTGTCGGAAGAACGTTCCGATTGCCGTGATTTGCTGACTTTCTCAGCGCTTTCTTGTCTGTCTCTGCCTCTTTCCCACGGACCACCACCTACATCACAACAATGCCGATCACCCTGCCCATCATTCACTTCAACGATGTCTATCGTGTTCGTCAAAAGGATAAACAGTCGGGCGGAACCATCGGCGCAGATCAGTTCGCGGCCAAGATCCAGGCCATTCGCGAATCGTGGGGGGAACCATCCGATCTCGCCAACCTCGCCCCACCGCCATCACCGCAATCAGCTTCGGGATCAAGGGACTGGTCGAAACACTCAACATCGCGCGAACGCAAAGGTCTCGTCCTGTTCAGCGGCGATCTCTATTCACCTTCCGTCGAGAGCAGCGTCACCCGAGGAACTCACCTGGTGCCCGTCATCAATGCCATGAACCTCGACTGCGCCTGCTTGGGCAACCACGACTGGGACTTTGGCTATCCGCACTTGCAGACTTTGATGGTGCAGAACAACTTTCCTTGGCTGTTCAGCAATGTCGTCGATCGATCGGGCAAGACGGCGGAGGAGAACAAGGACTGCAGCAACTGGGATGAGGATTTTCAGGACGACGATGCGCAGGTCGACGGCACGCTGCGGTACTGGACGACCACAGTACAAGGGGTCAAAGTTGGATGTATCGGTATTGTAGAGAAAGAGTGGATCGCTACGGTGCCCAGCTTCCCGGAAGGATTCGTGTACAGGAACATGGTCAAGACCGCGACCAAGCTCAGCCGCACCTTGCGCGATCCTGCGGGGGAAGCGTGCGAGCTCGTCATCGCCATCACACACAGCCGACTACCCAACGACATTGATTTTGCCAACGCAGTCGGAGCTGTCGCGAATGCAGACCCGAGCTCGCACGGCGTCGACCTCGTGCTCGGCGGACACGATCACATCTACTACGTCGGCAACGGCGCCTCAAGCTTTGCGGGAGACGACTTCCCGCGCGGCGAACCAGGCACCGAAAACGACAAGGCCGCGATGGTCGTCAAGTCCGGCACCGACTTCCGCGACCTCTCAGAGCTCCGACTCGAGCTTAGCGACAAAGACGATTCTGCGGTCCGCAAGCGAACCATCAAATCGCTCAGCGTGCAACGCTACCGTGCCTCAGCCGACGACCCCACCTCCCCCCATCTCAAATCCATGCTCGACGACCTGCTCGCCAAGATCTCCAAGTCCACCTCGCAGAGCGTCGCCTACACTCTGACGCCGTGGGACGTGCGCTCCGAAAAGGTGCGCACCGACGAATCCGCCTTTGGCAACTTCGTCGCCGACGTCCTCATGAACTCGTACGAAGAAGTGCTGCGCGAACGAGACAACCGCGGCGAACTCAGCGAACGCCGCCCGCCGCACGTGCGCGAGGTCGACTGCTGCATCATCTGCGGTGGCAGCCTGCGCGGCGACCAGACCTACGGCCCGGGCAAGATCTCGCTTTCGGATGTGTTGGAGATCATGCCGTTCGAAGACGCAGTGGTGTGCAAGGAGTTAAAAGGGCAGGATATCTGGGATGCGCTCGAGAACGGCCTGTCGATGTATCCGAAGCAGGAGGGCAGGTTTCCGCAGGTGGCGGGCATGATGGTGAAATGGGACTCGAGGAAGCCTCCCGGTAAACGGCTGGTGAGCGTCGAGCTGCTCGATAACCCGCTGGACACGCCTGCGGCTCAGCCGGACGACAATGACGCGATGGATGTGGACAAGCACGACAACGGTGACGATGACGCCGAGGCAGGTGTAGGCAAGCTGCGCCGCTTTTCGGTGACCAAGCTGCCCCAGGGCGGATACGACGTCGAAGTGCACCGTCCGGCCCTAGTCAGCAGAGGACCGCTCGAGATGGACAAGACCTACCGCGTCGTTACGCGCGAGTACCTCGCTGAGGGCTACGACGGTTTCGACGCTCTCAAGCGCGGCGAGTCCGTCGTCGACCACGAAAATGGGCAGCTCATGTCGGCGATCGTGCGCAAGTTTCTGCTCGGCGCGAGCTATCTCTGGCGCATGAAGCAGATGCGGCGCTTGCAGGTGCAGAACCAAGCGGAACAAAACGCGCCCGCCGCGATCAGCAACGACGACAAGGAGGGAGAAGTGGATACGCTGAGCAAGCGCACGCGTATCGCCATCACGCGCGCTCGCTCGCTCAACCTGCTTAAGCGTGCCATGAAGTACACTCCTGCCTCTAACGACGCGCCCTCGACGCCCGTCAAGCCAACGTCGCGCACGCGCTCCGGCTCGGTCGGCTCGCACGCCGACGCCAACAGCGACACCGACCTGTGGCGCATGGTCGTCGACCAGTCGCCCGGCGGCTTCCGCGACGCCCTGCACGTCGGCGGCTCGGAGCACCACTCCAAGTTCGACAGCGTCTCGAAACGGTTCAACGAGCCGCTTCCGGCCAAGGCGCACAGGGTGGCAGCGACGTCGTCGCACGCAGCAACGGCGGCGTTCAACGCGGACGCGAGCAGCGATGCGACGCAGACGGGCGTGCCTGCCGCCAAGCGTGTGCGCACTCAGCCGCCTGAAGAGACCCAGATGGATAATGCGCTGTTCGACCCGGCGCTGGCGTCTGGGTTGTTGGAGCAGATTCAGGCGTTGTTGAAGCTCGTCGTGCAGGCGGCGCAGGCCGAGGGGCAGCTGTACACTCCTTCCTCCGCCACCAATGGCGACGACGCGGCGAACACCCACGACGCTGTGGACGACGACACGGGCGGAGCTTCCGCCAACATCGCGCTAGGCAGCATGGCAGTCGACGAGGGCGACGACGACGCCACGCTCGCGTTCCTCACTGCGGGCAATGCGGCGAGCAGCCGCAGCGGTGCGGGGAAGGGCACGCCGACGGCGTTGTCGCGCGAGATCGTGCAGCGGGCGACGCAGCTGCGTGCGACGTTTGCGACACTCGAGCAGGCAGCGCGGTCGTTGCCCGGTGGGGAGGATGTGGGGTTGCAGGAGCAGGAGCGGCTGTTGCGCGTGCTGGAGGAGTTTATTGCAAGGCAGGACGGCGCGTTGGCTGAGTTGGGCGAGAGTGAGGGAAAGGAGGAGGAGGATGGCGGAGCCTTTGGCGCGAAGGGCAGGCTCGCCTCGAACAGTTTCAAGCATGGCGCCGTGGCTTCGACCAGCTTTCATCTCGATCAGAAGCAGATGGATCAGCTGCGGCACGACATTCGCGCTTCGGCTGGAGGCAATGCTAACGCGAATGGCGACGGTAAAAGCAACGGTGGAGTCGAGTCGAGTCGGAAGAGAGAGAAGGACGAGGAAGGCGAGGATGGCGATGATACGTCCAACTTGGCCTTTGTTTCGCCCCTCGTCGACGGTCGTTTGGTCGATGTCGCACGTCAATAGACACAGACACACACACACAATCCCATCTTCACAAACGTCATCATCATCTCCATTCCTCTCGCACCCCTTTAACCCCTACAAATACAACGAAGGCGAGAAAATAATACTACCCTCCCTCTCCAGCATCGCCAGCGTCTTCTCGAACTTCTCTGCCAACCCTTCGTTTCCAATGGCTTTCGCCGCCTGGACCAACTGCCGAATCAACTCCTGCAACCTCCTGAAACACCTGATGATACTACCCTCGAACACGTCGCTCATTTTGCAGATCTCGGCAAACTTGGCGCCGTTGCACCACTGCATGACCAGGTCCATGAGCTCCACTTTGAAGCTCGAGACGTACTCCTCCTCGACGAGGGGCAGCTTGGACTCGATCGAGACTTTGGCGATGCGGCGTGCGGTTTCCTGCATGATGCGCAGTGGCGCGGCTAGGGTTTCGTTCAGCCGGGTCTGGGTGGTTGACTTTTCGCCGAAGACGAAGCACGAGAGGAGCGCAGCGCATTGTGGCGGGGTGAGGTCGTTGAACACGCCGTTGAAGATCATTTCCGTCAGGAGGAGTTCGTCGCCCGTCGAGATCTCGCATGCGACTCGGCCCTTCTTCTCAACGACATCGTCTGACGTTGTGAATCCAAGTCGACGCAGCACGCGCTTGCGACACTTGAGCTCGTCCAGCTGCAGCACCGAGTGCGCCGCGGCGATCTTCTTCGCGATGCCCGAAACGACCTCTTGCGCTTCCTGCTTCTTAGCGTAGGCAGCGTAGAGGCGCGGCAGGTCCTTGTCCTTGCGCAGGGGGGAGGACGAGAGCTTGTCGTCGAGGATCTTGATCTTTTCCACCAGGTGCGCGAACGACTCGTCCTTGATCTTCATGTCCTTGATCGGGTCGAGGAGGGGGACGCCCTTGGGGAAGCGGCGGCGCACTTCGGCGAGGTTCTTGCGCACCGTCTCGCGAGGCTCGGTCGGGCGCAGGTCTTTGGCGAGGAAGATACGGATCCCCGAAAGCGACTGGATCGTTGAGAGCAGCACAGGCACAACCACCATCTCGCCCTTCTTCCCCTCAGGGCAAGGGAGCACGTGGCTGGCGACGTCGTCCTTGTTCGACTTCTTGTTGTCCGACTTCTTGTCCGACGAGTTGGACGCCGGATTGGACGCGCAGTGCAACAGCACATCGACGACGTAGTGGTTCTGAGGCGGCGCATTGGGGTCAATGGCAGGCCCACGCTTGCCCGGTGTGTTGGGCAGACGCTTCTCATACGACACGACGGCACCCCATCCAAAGTCGAGATCGTCGTGACACACTTTGACCAGTCGTCCCGGCTGCAAGAAGGGCAACACGTACGACGGGTGAGTGATGACGGTCTGCACATCCTTGCGCAGCGTCTCGAGCTGGTGCTTGACGTCGTAGTATTCGGCGACCTCTTCCTCGCGCTCGACCTTGATGAGATCTCGCTGTTCCTCGGCCGCCTTCTGCTCGGCCTCGAGCGCAGGCACCGAAGCAGCATTCTGGAATTGGAAGAAGCAACGCTCCAGCATGTACTCTGGCGAGATACCTTCGACGCGCATCAGGTTGAGGATCATGTTGTACCCGAGATGGAACGCCGAATTGAGACGATCGGCTTCGCCCTTGACCATGGTCTTGGCCGCACTGGGTTCGAGCTTTTCGTCAAACATCATGATGACGATACCGCGGTCGTCGAGACCACGTCGACCGGCTCGACCAGACATCTGGATGAACTCGCCCGAGGTGAGGTTGCGGAACTCTTTGCCGTCCCATTTGTTGACGGCAGTGAAGACGACCGTCTTGGCAGGCATGTTGAGACCGATGGAGAACGTCTCTGTAGCAAAGAGCACCTTGATGAGACCTTCTTGAAACAGAATCTCGATGACCTCTTTGAGGATGGGCAAGAGACCTCCGTGATGGATGCCGATGCCACGGCGGAGGAGGGGCAGGATGTGCTCGATCTGGGGCAGAGATCGATCCTCTTCCGAGAGGGCGTTGATGGCGTTGGAGAAGACGGTAGAGACCATCTCCTTTTCGTCGTCCGTGTTGAACTCGAGCTTGCTCATTTGAACTGCTAGCGCCTCGCACTCGCGCTTGGAAAAGGCAAAGACGATGACGGGGTTGAAGTTCTTGACCATGATCATCTTGACGATCTTGTAAATGTCCGAGGGGCCCTTCTTGCCTGCATTGCCGCCCTTCTTGACCTGTCCACGACGCTTGCCGCCTCCAGCGTTGGGATCAGCGACGTCCTCACCCTTGGAGTCGGCGAGCGCACCCATGGCTTTCTGGAAGTTGTCCTCGCGGAACGTGCCGCGCTCGTCGACGACAAGATGGATGCCCTCGCCGCCTTGAGGGAAGAGGTAGTGCTGGAGCGGCGTGGGACGGAAATCGGTGTAGACGACGTGGCATGGCTGCGCATGGGTATGCGCGATCCATTCTGCAAACTGCATGGCGTTGGGGATGGTAGCCGAGAGGAAGACGTAGCGCACCTTTCGTGGGAGGAGGATGATGGTCTCTTCCCAGACGACACCACGCTCCTTGTCGCGCATGTAGTGGATCTCGTCGAACACGACCCATGCCACCTCGCGCATGATCTCTGAGCCGCGGTAGAGCATGGAACGCAGAATCTCGGTGGTCATGACGAGGCAGGACGCCGAGGGGTTGATGGTGACATCGCCCGTCATAAGACCGACGTCGCCGAATTCAGCGGTGAGCTCGCGGAACTTTTGGTTGGACAGCGCCTTGATGGGAGAGGTGTAGACGACACGCTGACCGTTCTTGAGACATTGGGCGATGGCGTACTCGGCGACGACAGTTTTACCTGCCGAGGTGTGTGCCGACACGAGCACCGATTCGTTGCGCTCGATGCAGGAGACCGAGTTGCGCTGGAAGGGGTCGAGGGTGAACTTGTACTCTTTGGCGGGAGGATCGTTGGGTACGTGTTGAGAGAGGGGGACGTAGGGATAGTCGGGAGGCAGGGCGACTTGATGGCGCACGGAATGAGTGACGTGCATCTTTTTGGCATCAGCAGCAGAGGCACCGTCGACGTCACCGGACGCGGCAGCCGTCCCGCTCACATCTGCAGAGTCGGAGGGCGCGAGGCTCGCATCGACTGGGATGGTTTGTGAGCCTTGATCGGTGAACTCGTCTGTCACCACAGTGGGAACGGGAGCTGACTTGTCCACGGCAACATTGAGCTTCTGGCGTTTAGAAGGGCCTGGTGCAGACTCGGCGTCATCGGAAGCAACGTCACCGTCGCCATTGTCTTTTGCAGCTGATGCATGGCCGTTTTGCGAGTCGGATTTTGTAGCGTCATTTGTCTGTGGTGAAGCGGCCGCTTTGCTGGATGAGGAGGAGGCAGCTGCTGCTGCCGCCGCCGCCGCTTTGGATCGTTTCCTTTGCTTCTTGGAAGGAGAAGAGCCTGACGAAGCGGCTGGGCTGGGAGCAGCCTCTGCGGGAGCAAGAAAGTCGAACAGACCGTCTGGATCCATGTTGACCTTTGAGAAGATGGATAAGAGGTGCTACGTGGTGATGGTGGCTGAGAGAAGAGTGGCGAGGTGTCAAAATGAATGCTCGTCATCGACAAGAACGAGTCTTGTGTCAGAATTTGACTGCTGTGCTGCCTCGCTTTTCTTCTCGAGTTGCTCAGCTTGGGCCCTTTCGTTTTTTGTTTTTTTTTTGTTTTTTTTTTTTTTTTTGACTTCAAAAAGAGAAATTTCAGAATTTTGACTCAAAAGACCCTGGCAGCCTTGGTCATGCTTACAGATACACCTCGTAGAGGTCTAACATTGCCGAAAAAATACCCTTCGCCTCGTGATCGAGTCGGCAGCCACGCACACGCTCGAGCACAGCTGAGCAACACAAAGCTTGACACACGGACCCGCTTGCTCTGCTCCACTTTTGTCCCTCAACTCGCCCTCATCATCATCTTTCTCACTCCATCACCACCTCGTGAGAGCCACCACCTAAAGCAAGATGAGCTCCGCATCCCAACAGCAGCAGCGTCAAGCCGAGCCGAGCTACGTGCTCGTGCCCCCCACCTACGCATCGCACACGTCGACGTCGTCCAACTCGGCGACTTCGCATCCCGTCTATGCCGGTGTGCACGATACCATGCGTCACGGCCACAACAATGTGTTGCATCAGGTGTCGACGCACTCGCATCATCCGATCCAGAACCGCTTGGAGAACTGGGAGGCGACGCGCGACAACTTGAAGCTGACTATGCAGCGCAACATTCACGGCATTGGCGCACCCGCTCACATTCTGATGGAGCGCAAGATTGCTAGCTATGTGAGTGGCATTGTGGGATATGAAGAGAGACGAGAGGGGAGGGAGAGTGATACTGACTGGCGCGGCGATTTTGATGCGCACAGGACCCGGCATTCGACCCAACCCGAAGCACCAACTCGATCTCCAAGGTGCACCTCGACATCCTCAACGGCGACGACGAACGCATCGAGCCCCGAGACTTTCTTCCTTGTAAGTCTTCATCGCTATGCCGGGTCGTGCATATAGTTCACCAGCCGCTGACATTCCTTGCCCACCCCTCCTGATTCGGTCGCCCCGCCTCGCCGCAGCTGAAAACTCGGCAAACGTTCCCAAAATGCACACCGTCATGGAGCGCCGTCTTGGCCTCTAAGCTTCAGTTCCACCTTCTGTACTATTAGCCCCTGTTTGCAATCTACTTGCTCTTCGAAGACTTGGAGAGAGTGTCAATTCGCTCTGCCAGCTCGTTACAACGCAAAGGTGTATGCAGCTGCAGCATCTCAATGCTTCGACACAACTGTCCAAAGACTCGAAGCGTCAGATGAAAGCAACCCTGACCAAAGGCCACGACCCTGACCTCCAGACGAGCGAGCTCATCTCAGTCTCTCTCTCTCTTGCCCTTAAGAACCGCTCTGCACAGCCCTCACATTCTGACCTCAGGCTCACACAGGCACATCTTTCCCACAATCATGCTGTCTGAAGGAGGTATAGATTAAACCCTTCACTCGGCGCTCCATCGACACACTACTTCGGATTGGGCATGCCCGTCAGCCCACTCGGCGGCTGCTGGTATCGTTTGGCCCAGTTCCATCGTTCCTGTCGGTAGCGCAACGTCGACTCTTCGTTGCTGCGCGCATGCGTGCTGCCCATCTTGGCCATGGCTTCCAGCAACTCGAGGAACGCATCGCCCGTGTCCCACAGTCCGCTCTCGATGTGCTCGTTGCTAAACTCAGGCAGCAGATCGAACGACGCCGGATTCTTCCATCCAGGGCTGTCGCCGTACGTGTCCCCCCACGAGGCGCCTGCAACGTGTGCTTCGGCGGCCATGGCGTAGGCGTGCTGTGCAAACAGGCGCAGGTGGCGCGGCCACCGCACCGCACGCAGAGACGCGTCCATCGTCTTGCCCACCTCGTTGCCCGTCTTTTCGCCCTCGCCATTCTTCCACGCTTCGGCAGTGCCGCCTTCGATAGGCTCCAGCGCAGCGTCGCGAGCTCGATGCAACGACAGCAGCCGCTTGGCGACGGCGCCCGTCTCCCACAGAACCGCCATCGACGCCTTCATTGGGTGTCGGGAGAACTGCGGTCGCGGCAGCAGCTTTCGGCCTTGGAAGTCGCGCCCGGCCGCACCGTCGTCCTCACTCTCGGACTCGGGCGCCATGTAGCCGCCGGCGATCATCTCAAAGTTGGATCGCTGCTCGTCCTTGGGCACTAGCGTCGATGCGATGCGAAGCGACTTGTCCGTCTTGGCCGTGGTGCGTTCCGGGAACAGGAAGAAGAACGCCTGGATCGAGGTGAAGAGTCGGTACATAAGCAGCGCCACGATGCGCGAGTGCAGAAAGGCTGCGACGCGCAAAGGCATCTCGGGCCCATCGTAGGTCACGGAGCCGATGCGCTCGACCAGCCAGTCCAACGTCATCTCCATCTCAGTAATGGCGTGCTGCAGATCGGGCTCGGGCGAGTGGCCGGTGCAGATGTCGGCAAGGGGCGTATGCAACAGACGTGTGAGGCGGCCGTACGTGCGGAAGATGAGGTCACGCGTCTGCGTGAGGTAGCCGTTGGAGGCAGGATGCACCTTGGGCGTCCAGTTGGAGCCGTGGTGGATGTAGTCGTCGGCATTGGCAGGCTCGAGTTCCATGGTGTAGACGTCAAACTTGGGCACCTGCAGCTCTGCCGTCTGCACCCAGTATGCTGCTGTGACGATAAGCGAGACCTGCCTGCGGATGGCTTCGAGCTCGATGGGATCCTTAACCATGGTGCGCGTGTCGGCCGCGCGTGGCAGCGGTGCTCGCGGATCCTCGGTGGTGGTCCCGCCCGAGATGTCCAGCGCCTTCTGCAGCACCTCGGGACCATCCCATGGTGTGGTCCAGCTCTCCGAGTCGGGCTTGGCGTCCAGTTGGTGGAGTCGCCAGCAGTAGGCCAGGCGGAAGAGCCACATCTTGCGCTGTACGAGGCTTTTGCTGCTGAGACCGTCCTCGCCGGCGCCCATCTCGAGAAGCATGCCCGTGATGATGAGCCTGGGATCGACGTCGCCGCTGCGGATCTTTTGCAGCATGAGGTCGTTGGCGAGCGACCAACTGCGACGCGCAAACGACAGCATCTGCTTGCGGTCCTCGCCTTCGAGTCGGCCATAATTGTTTGCGCAGCGCATCACGACGTCGCCGGCCTGCAGGTCGAGGTCCTCGATGTTCATGCTGTCCGGCAACAGCAAGGTGCGATGCGCCAAGAAGGCGAGCAGAGCAAGCAGCACGTGCGCCGGTGGATCGCGCCCGCCCGCACCTGGCGCCGATCCGAACAGATACCGCGATGGGATCATCTTTTCAAACGAGTCGAGCGCCTCGAACTGCGAGATGGCCAGCGCCACAAAGGGGCGGTCCTTCTCCGTGTAGTACGGTTTGAGGCGGTTGATGAGCATCGACTGGTCGTGATAGCGCGAGTCGCCATTGTCGCCGCCCATCGGCGACAGCTTGGCCGCTGCGTTGAAGTAGTTGACGCTTCCGTCCGACTGGGGCGATGCAGCAGGGAAGCTGCCCGAGCCTTGCGATCGGGCTGGTGATGCGCCGTGGCGGTTGAACTCGGTGGGTGACGTGCCTGCCGAGTTTTGCGAGCGTCGTAGGCTGGATACGCTGTTGGAGCGCGGATGGCTTGCGCTTTCGGCCAGGGCATCCCACGCACTGAGTGACACCTTGCCGGCGTGGTCCTCTATGCCACGATACTCGTAGGCGGTGCGTTTGAGAGGACGCTCATCGGTTCCCATGGGTCTCGACGACGGTCCGGAGACGATCGGCGGCGAAAATGTCGAGATCGAGGTATTCGATTCTGTTGGGTGCCCGCCATAGGGGTAAGAGCTGTATTCGGACGAGGAAAAGGTGCTGCTGTCGTTCGAGCCGCTGTGATGGAGCTCTGCAGTGGGCATGTACGAGCCATTGTTGTTGGCGGGACCGGACGGCTGCAGGACGGCAGTGGACGAATAGTGCTGATAATGCGGCGCACCGTTTGGATAGGGAGTCATGGCTGTCGTATCTGGCCAGCTGGGTGCTGAAGTGGGCGAGACGTTGTAGCTCGAGTGGGCGCTGCCGTTGTCCGGAGCTGTCAACGTGGATGCAGATGCAGCATCACCATTGACCACGGGACGGCCGACATGCTGCGACTCGTCGAGGACACGTTTCTGAGCTTCGATGTATGCTGTACCAGCGCTGGCGTGGCTGCGTGGTGCGCCGCCCAAGCTGCTCGAATTCTCGACGCCGAACGCAGCGGCAAAGGCAGCTTTCTTGCCCTTGGGACCGCGCGGCTTGCGGTTCCAGTCAAATACACAGAGCTCTTGCGCTCTTGCTTGGACGAGGCTCTCGTCGATGGTGCCGTTCTGGAGGGTGGATGCGTTGACAGGGAGCATGGCGGTCTTGATGGTGGAGATGCATCCTCCGCATGGGTTCTGGCCGTCGCACTTCGACTTGCGCTTGCGGCACGGCTCACAAGCGGCCCAGATCTGTTGCAATGGCCGGAGAGAGAGAGAGAGAGAGAGAGAGAGGAAGGAAAGCGAAAGAGGGGAAAGAGGTAAACGTCAGTGTCGTGATCTTGCCAGAGACGGTCGAGTGAGTTCGGACGCTCGCTGTGTGAATGGGGGGATGGGGGAGCGAGAAAGGCTCGGAGGGATGAAAGGAGGTCCTCGAAGCGAGAATATGGACACTTACCCTCTTGCGCTTGTTGCCCGAGGCATCCAAGGATGGATCGGCAATGTTTTCGTCTACCACACTACTCATTGCTTCCGGCATGGTACAGCCTTTTGGTGGGCACGGTAGCATCAAAATCTTGTTGGTGCTGTCAGAGCACCTTGACTGGCGGATGGAGCCGCCGCTAGTGGTGTTGTCTCGCGCGTCGGCGTGGTCTTCGTCGGTGGTTTGTTGACGCTGCGCGTACCTGTCCGAGTTTGCGCTGTTGCTCGATACTTCGAGGCTCGCTGGAAGAGTATGACAGAGCGATGCGCCCTTTGTTCGGATCTGCGGGTCGGTGCAGAAAGCTGAGAGGTCGGCTTCGTTCTTGAGCTCTGTATGGTTCTGTGCTGAACTGGACGCGCTTGGCGGCAAATGGCGTGTCTTCTCGCCGAGTATGCTGAGGATGCGTCTGTTGCAAGAACGTGATGTCTCGTCGGTACTGCGACACTTGTTGCTCAAAGAGATGGATGTGGATGCGATGAGACCTTTGTTCGTGCCGAGATGCAGCGCGCAGACTGTTGTGTAGTCGAATCGAGAAGATGTAATGGAAGGGCAAGACAAAGGTCGAGACGAGGATCGTGACGCGGCGAACTTTGTTTCGTCTGCGAAGGGTCGATGGCGACGGGACAAAAGAGGTGATGAGGCCTTGACAAGCTGACTGCTTGCGAGCCGACGGAACAAGTACCAGCAGATGGCGACAATGATGAAGGAGGAGGAGGAGGAGAAGAAAAGACAGCCGCGGCTCAAACAAAGGCTGGCTGTATGCCGTGCTGAGTGGCCTACTGTATGCAAACAGCAAACGCAGGTGATGAGGAGGAAGAAAGGAGCAAGGCGACGAAGACAAGGTGAAAGGTGCGAAAATTCGGGCTGAGCGTGCGGTTGCGAGGAAATTTGGGTCTCGGACACGGACGGGCCAAAGAGAAGCAAGAAAAGCAGCCACAGAAGGGCCTTTTCGGTAGAAGCTGCTCAGTCTGCTGTTCTTGCTCAGAGTGGACAACAATCTGCTGCACGCACGCCGTCTGTGACACTGACTGAGCTGCATAAGGAACGCTTGAGTCAACCAACGCTTCACAGCGGGAAAAGCAAATTAACCGAGTGAAAAGAGGCAGAGCAAGAGAAGAGGGCGAAAGGAAAGGGTCTCTCCTTTTTCTTTTTCACCACGTTTTCGCTTGATTTTGACTGGCCAAGTGCCGTGTTCGCATTTCGGGCACTCGAGCAGTGGCGTCGCGGACGTGAACCGAAGAAAGCAAACAAACAGAAGCCGAACGAACGCCTTTTTCGGTGGTGTGGCTCATTGTCATCGACAGTTTCGATTCAATGTGATGCATTTCGATTCGAGGTCAGAAGCCGAAACCAGTGCAAGGGTCGGGCCAAGGTCTGCTTCGACGGCGGGCCCGACTTTTCGGAGGGGCCGATGAGGAGAATGGCGTCTACAATTTCAAGGATCATCAGAAGAGTGGACAAGCAGCAGCAGAAGCAGCGCACTTTTTGATGCAGAACCCGTCTTGCGCTCTTCCTGTGTTCGGATTGGACAATATACGGATGCCTGTCTGTGTGCCTGCCCGACATCAACAATCGGCATCCGAAACCATCAGCTGAATCGTTAGCGCTTCGTGGCATCCGAGCCTTGCAATCCAACCAAAGCCCACGCGGAGCAGAGAGCTGTTCTGCACGTTCTTGGCGTACAGCGCATTGGTAGACTATTTCGACAACGGAAGCTCGTGCGGCATGTGTGAAAGGGTGCGCCCTGCGGAGAGAGATAAGATGGGCTGTCCAGCAGCAGCAATCACGCTCGCTTTGCCGAGGACGTCGTCTACCGCTCCGCTGCGTGGTCTCGCATGGCGCAGAGGGCGGAGCGGATCAGATCGCCTCGACACGCTTTCAAAGCAGCAGTAGCACTTGCATGTGATAGATCTCTTCCAGAACATCAGCAAAGGCTTCTTGTCGGACCCGACAGCGGGCAAGCGGGTCTTCTTTCCTGCAAACCACTTTAGACTCACATGACAGACCCGGGTCGCGGATGTTCAACCAGCCTTTTCTCAACAAACGCACCAGCGCTTCCGGGTCGCCAACAATGGACCCGGTGGCTGGGGATTAACAGGCGTAGGAAGCGACATCGAAGCACCGCACAGGGCTGTTGAAGGAAGTGTGTTGGCGGGGATCGAAAATCGTTACACGTTTGCCATGCTAACCAGGACGAGGCCAGACGGTGCCGTCGCCGCGATCGTATTCCGGCCCTGGGTATTCGTAATGCGGCTTTTCTTCGTCCGAGTCCTGTGCAGTAGCGAGAGCAATGAGATGCAGAGAACAGGTCAGTATCGATGCAGCGATCAGATGAAAGGGCGAGCCAGTTGCTCGGTCGGATACCACGGCATGCGCACAACAAGGCATGAAAGCACCTAGGCGGGGAAAAAGGCGACGGGCACGTCTTTCCCCCACCTGGTTTTCCTGCGCAGCAAACGGCTCCGCTGTGCCTGCTTTCCGGTGCCCCACAGCGGCCGTAGCAAGCTTTTGGTGGTCCGAGCGAGCGGGGCGGGCAGTGCGCACTTACAGGTTCGATGATCTGTCCGTCGCCTTCGTATTCTTCGTCAATGGGTCGAGATAGGTCTTCGGTGGAGCGTTTCGCTGTTTTCGCCGCTTTGCCGTCGTGCGCGGACGACGACTTGGATCCCATCTTCATGTCCTTCATGAGGCGCGCGAGCTGCTCCTTCTTGCTCGTCTCGCGCTTGGCATCGCGCTCTTTTGCGAGTCGCTCCAGCTCTGGGCGGTAGTCGTCGAGGTACTCCTGGCGCGCTTCTTGCACCGCTGCGAGGAAGTCGTCCATGCCTTCGCCCGTCACGGAGGATACGCCGACGGCCTGTCGGATCGGATAAATGCATCATTGGGGGTAAGATAGAGAAGAGAAATCAGCGTTTGGATCCTGCACAGCTTTGAAGGTTGCATCCGAGACTCACCCTCAGATTCTTGTAGAATTCGTCGAGCACGAGACTCATGCTGTTCATGAGACTGTTCATGTAGCCCTGGCTTCCCTCGACATCGTAGTTGCGCGCGCGGGGGTTGAGACCGTGCTGCGTGACGGTAGAGGAAGGATCGGTCGCATTGCCCGCTGCCAAGGCTTCCTGGAACTTTTCGAAATCTTGCATCCACTCCAAGGCGAACTGGTGCGACTGCGCATCTGTCTTGTTGAACACGAGGATGAACGGCAGCTTGGTCTTGTAGAGAATGCTGCATGCATAGAGCATGTTGCTCATGAACGTCGCTGGCGCTGTCGTCCTCGGCGTGTCGATGATATAGGCGACAACGGTGGGCATGGAGCTTGCTAGCGCATCCGTAACGATGGATCCGGAAGCTGACCAGGTGAAGATCTCGATCTGACCGGGTGTGTCCAAGACGATGTGGTCGACTTGCTTGGCACGCTTCTCGAGGATGTTGAGCACCTGGTCGAACTTGGTGGTGAAGAGGTTGAGCGCAGTCAAGATACCACCGTTGGGACCGAGGTTGTACTGCTCCATGACGCGGGCGTAGTCGACCGTATCTCGAATGTCGACGTTGGGTTCGTAGCCGAGCGTTCCGACGGCGGGGTCGAGGTTGACCATGTAAGGTGCGGTGGTCTGCGACGGAGCAGAGGCAGTAGCCGCACTCGATGATGCGCTCGACCGCCGCCTCTGCTCCTGTTCGTCTTGCTGTTCCTTTGCCTTTTCGTGGAGGTGATCGTGAAGGCTGGCGGTGAAGGTGGACTTGCCCGAGCCGGCCATGCCAATGACAATGATCGAGCTGGCTCTTGGAACCTCGGGAAGAAGGCCGATGTGCGTGGCTGCGCTTGCCGGCGCAGGAGCGGCGTCCTTGAGTGCCGATGTCGAAGCCATCTTTGTCGTAATTCCAGGTCGATGATGGTGTTGCGGATGCTCGATGAGCGTTGCGCAGCGAGAGACCCTTGAGCGCGGAACACGGACCACAGAAAAGACGCTTTTTTTGGAAGAAAAGAAGAAAAATTCCTTGCAGAGCGGAAAAAGTGGAGCAATTTTCTCCGCAAATAGATCTAACAGATAACGAATTTTTTTCGGCCCCTTTCATCAAGCTCGGCTGCGCCAAAAAAAAAAAAAAGAGTTGTGAGGAGGACACACGCATGCAACGCGCACATGCGTGTCACAAGTCAACTCTTCGTTCCATTTCCACTTCTTCCTTTCGCTCTCCCACTCACATCCGCTTCCGCAGTCAGCTCGCTATCCTTTCCACACTTGCGGGACTTCGACTGCGACTTTCTTTTCTTCCACAACACCACCGACATCAGCTCATAGATACCCAATCCGCTTCAAGAATCGAGCTGGACCCGCGTGCTTCGTCTAGATCCGCTATACCCTCACGGTTGAACAAAGGAAGGTCGGCGTGCCCTTTCACAGAACCAAAGCACCCTCATCGTCAATACCCGATAAGGAGCTTCAACGGTGCTACTGCTGGGCGTGATCGGTCCTCGCTTTCTCGAACATGGCAAGCCGCAATGCGGCACGCGGCACACCGCGGCGCTCTCCCAGGATCGGCGGAAGATCAGCAACCCCCACCACTCCGTCCCGCAGAGCACTCTCTCCTGATCTCGTCGAGCAGATGACCCCGCCCGCTGCCTCTCTCCGCACTCGTCAGCTCCTACCAAGCCTCCAAGCCGTCGCAAGCGGCTCCAACAGCAACAGCATCAGCATCAAGCAGGAAGATGCCAGCACAAAGTACTACGTCCGCGAGCCCTCCTATCAGCCTTCCATTCTTCGCGGCGATCAGCGCAGCTTCAACGATGCTCGAGATGTCAATCATTCGCACAGCGCTTCCCTCTCCCTCTTCTCCAGCGACGGCGATCTCAGTGACAACTACCAGCAAGTCGAACAAGAGATGGCTCAGATCCAACAAGCTCAGCAACAGATACCCGCATCATCCCGCACTGTGGTCACACGGAGACCCTCAGGACAGCGCAAAGCTCGAACATCCAAGGACAACCTTCCTTACAGGCCTACAAGCGATGACGATGATGATGACGACGACGACGACATCGCATCGCCCACTAGAAGAGTCAGGAGACGCAGAAACTCCAACTCGCTCGGTGCGGTGGATGTTGGACGCATCGACAATGTCCGCTGGATGAATGCCAAATCAAGGAAGGGACGACGCAAGAAGAGCGTCAACGACGCACCGAACGACGCTGAGGAGGAGGAGGACGATAGCAGAGAAACAAATGCGGACGAGGATGCGGGTGCAGCTAGCGGCAAAGAGACCCGCTTTGATGGTGCATCCGACTCGGCCGACTCGGACTCGGACGATGCTGATAATCAAGACCACGTCTTTGGTGCTTCCGCATCCGCTCCTGCTCCAGACAAGCGCCAAACACAACGACAAGCACAGCCTGACGAGCCTGCCGAGCCTGCCGCAGCATCCGTTGTTGTTCGATTGTTTCAAGGCCTGGGCACCTTCCTCTGGCGCCTTGCCTTCTTGTCCACGACCTGGCTCCTCAAATTGCCAAAGCGCGCCTGGGACAAACTTGGTTTTGAGTTGCCCAGCATCAACGCCAACCGCGTTTTCGCCGTCCTCGCTGGTCTCCTCTTTGCCGCCGCCGCATTCCAAGCTTCTCAGCTGTTCGGACGCTCCAACAGCCTCTCGGACCGCTTCCCGATGCTCCTCGACGACGATGTTCCTGGCGGCGGCAGCATCGGTAGCGGTAGCGGTAGCAGCAACGGTCACAAGTTGGCCCTCTCGCTGGATCGAGAGAATCAGCGGCTGCGCGCCGAGCTCGGTCGTCTCACCGCGCGTCTCGACAAGCTTTCAGCCTCAATCGAGTCGCAGATTTCGTCCTCGCTCTCGTCTGTGGCAGCCAAGATCCAAGCCGACGCCGAGTCGCGTCAATCGACAGAGATCAATCGCCTCACCGCATCGACCAAGCGCACCGTCGCCCGTCTTGCGCAAGACGAGCTGAAATCCATCCAAGATTCCGTCTCCGCTTCAGTCGAGCTCATGCTGCGCGACTTGGACAAGAAAATCAACCTGCAGCTCAAGCAGCGAGCCGACGACACCGAGGGCAAGTTCTTGCACAAGCTTGAAAAGGAGGTGGCGAGCATTGCCAAGTACGCCAACGACGAGGTCAACGCGAGGTTGGGCCAAGCGTTTGACCAGACATTCCTGAACGAGCTCATCGAGGACAAGCTGGAGCAGTACTCGCGCGATCGCACTGGCCGCGTAGATTGGGCAGCCGTGACGAGCGGAGCGTGGATCGCCGAGGAAGGCACGGTGCATCGCGGGTATCGTTTCAACAGCGTGTGGAACGTGGGCCAGTTCCTGGCGCAGGGGCGCAAGGTGCCGATTGGCGACCCAGTGAAAGCGATCACACCCGGTGCGAGTCTGGGCACGGACAACTGCTGGATGACGGGCTGGAACTCGCTGTTGCAGGTGCAGCTCGCCGAGCCCAAAGTGGTCGATCAGTTGGTCGTCGAGCATCCGCTGCCGGGGATGACGCGCACAGCTCCGCGGAGGATCATCGTGTGGGCGCACGTCGACGAGTCCGACCGCCAGTACTACCTCCAATACCGACGCAGCAAGGCCGCGACGCAGGAAGAGTACCTGCGCGGGCTCCTCTCCAAGCCCATGCTGGATGCTGTGCCGCAAGAGTACCGCGCCGAGGAGAGCGCCCCGCTGGTGCTGGCGCACTTCGAGTTCAAAGCCAACGGCTCGACGCTCCAGACGTTCAACTTGACCGAAGAGGCAAAGGTGTATCCGTTTGGAGTGCACGCGGTGCGCTGGCAGTTTGTGGACGGGTGGGCGCACAGCCCGCCGATCTGCGTGCACAGGGTGAGGGTGCACGGCTCGGAGTGGCCGGTGTTTGCGGACAGGGCGGTGGAGTAGGGTAGCGAATGAAGCAGGTTAAGATGATGGTCAAGTGTGCAAAGTGTGCACATGTGTGTGCGGGCTGTGACAGGCTTGCGAGTGACGCTTGCACAAACGTCCGGACTGACGAGGTCGCAGGCGTCGTCGTTCGAGTCGGACGGTGTGCGCGGTCGCGGTCACTGAGCTGCCACCCCTCGACCCGACGTGGTGAACCTTGATGCGAGGTTGTTGAGTGGGGTGACGTCGTCCGGCTGGTCACTCTGGTACAAGCGGGCCAGGTCGTAGACTTGCACGGCGGCGTGTTTTCCGCAGAGTGCGCATCACGATCCCACGAGCAGGTTAGGCGCAGGTTGTGCGTCGAGCGCTTTGCAAGGATCCGGAGCCATCGCCTCTCGGGGTGATCCGTTGCCGAGTCCGGACACGCTCCATCGCTCATATCGTCTGGCGAGACTCAGGAGTGGGGATCATCTTTACACCGCGCACACTCAAGCGGACGCAATCACAGCCGATTCACAGCCTCGCCCATGCACACGCCTTGCAAATCGAAGCGACACGCTGTATTGGAAACTGGAGTGCCAATCATGACAATCGAAAGTAGTGTAGATGCGAAGAATCATGGCAAAAATTCCTTTCTACCGCCTAAAGCACCTCGTCGGCGTAAGGGAGCTGGTGAACGTCACCAACAGCCACCGTGGTAGGCTTGCTCTTGAGCAGCTTCTCAGCGGCACTCGAGAGCGAGCTTGCCTTGACGCCCTCGAGCGCCGAGAAGGCCTCCTCCAGAGTAGCCACGTTGCCGTCCTCGAGCAGCTGGGCGCTGACGAGCTCGTGCGAGGCGGTGCGGTTCTCGAGCACCGAGGCGCGCTCGAACTTGGCCTTGGCGATAGCCGCCTTGATAGCATCCTCCTTCAGACCGCCGGCGATGTTCGCGAGTGCCTGGGCGACCTGGCTAGCGGCCTGCTGGACCGACCCAGTTGGCGCCGAGACGTGGGCGCCGAACACACCCGAGTCGGAGAAGGTGAGGTTGAACGCGTTGGCCTGGGCGCCCTGCACCTTGTCGGCGATCTGGCTAAGAGGCGAGACGCCGTTGCTCCACTTGACCGACGACTCGCCGCCGAGCAGCGAACGGAGCACGGCCAGGTTAGCGGCAGCAGCGGCATCCTGGTGACCAGCGCCCTCGAAGGCGATGAAAAAGTGGCCGTGGGCAGCGCGCGTGTTCTCAGCACCGTGCGGAGCAGCAAACGCAATGCGCTGCTCACCGCCAAAGTACTTGGCCGCGGAGCTCGAGACCGAAGCCGTAGCGGCCAGGTCGCCAAAGTGGGCCGAGACGAGCTGCAAGAGCTTAGCGCTCTCGATGCCGGAGCCGAGGACGGCGATGTTGTTCTTGGCAAAGGCGGCGTGGGCGAAGTCGACGGTCTGGCGGTGGGAGACGGGCGAGGCGGGCGAAGCGAAGAGCGAGTGCCCAAGACCGCGTTGACGATAGGCGGTCTGGAGGAGGAAGTCGTAGCCGAGCACGGCGGGGTTGGATCGCGCCTGGGCGTGTTCGGACTGGACCTGGGGCAGCACCTCCTCGTTAAACTCGTGAGCGGCGAACTTGGACTTGGTCAGCACATCGCCAAGCACTTGGACGAAAAAGTCCTCGTCACCACGCAGAAACTCGGCGGTGAGCAAAAGGTGCTCCTTGGTGAGAGCGGTGGAGAGGACACCGCCATAGAACTCGGCCTCGCGAACAAGACGAAGAGCAGAGCGCTTCTGGTTGGACTTGAAGAGGTAGTTCTTGAGCACGTGGGCGACACCGGGAGCAGGCTCGTAGCGAGAACCAGCCTTGACAGCGACGGTGACGCTGGAAGTCAATGCACCATCGTCGGCAGCAGCGGTGGAGATGCCGGAAGCTTTGGCGGTGGTGAAGGTACGCTGCTGGTGGTTGGCAGCGGTGCGAAGAGCGCTTCGAACGGGCGCGGCGGGGGAGCGAGCGAACGACATGTCGAGTGAAAAAGAAGAGGTGATGATGCAGAGGGATAGGTGAGGAAGAAGAAAGAAGATAGAAAGAAATCAACCAACTAATCGCGACGACGACGAAAGAATCAGTCCGTCCGTCAGCGAGTTGAGAGAGACTTGGAAGATTGACCGACTGACTGTCACTGCGAATCTGCGACTGTGCGACTGCGACTGACAAGCCAACACAAAACTCGTCTCGACCGATACAGACAAAGCAACGCACTCTCTCTCACTCTCTCTGGCCACGAGAGAATGCGTGATTTCATACAGAGAGGGGATGCAGTGAATTTGTATTCTTTTGCCTCTCCCAGTCAAAAAGTGCAAGAGCGCTGTGCTGCCGTCCCGATCACAACCGAAATCCAAATTTCAAGGAAATTCAAACACGGCTTGCCCCGTACGAGAAGCGAAACGCACTGGTGAATGTCTGCCGTTCAGGTCTAACAATTCGGAATTTTTTTTAGAGGCGAGACTCCTCAGATGCCTGTCTGATCTTCTTCACCTTCCGACTCTGACCCACAGCTGTTGCCTTGGAGAAATCGCATCTGTATCTGAAGAGTCTTCGAGAGCTCACTATCGAGCCAAAGCGCCTTTGCACGCTGCGACCAAAGCTTGTTGTTGCAAGGCAACCTGCTCAACAAGATCGATTCACGAATTGGTGGTCACAATTTGATGCACGCATCGACGAGCGGCATACGACGTGCATGCGATGCGATGCGTTGCGTTGTTTTGCGCCGGCTCTTGCCAGCCGACTCGACTGAGGGCAAAAAAAAAAAAAAAAAAAAAAAAAAAAAAAAAAAAAACACACACAAAATTTCGACGTCAGCTCGCGCTCTTCCTTACGTGATGCGGTGTCATCAGAGAGAGAGAGAGAGAGAGAGTCAAATTTGTGTGCCTTTATGTTCTTGTGTTGGTGACCTTGAACCCTTTTTTTCGCTTCGAAGCCTTCTTCAGATCGCAACCACCACCAACTAAGTTAGAGCTCGTTCGTCGTTCTGATTCATACCGAAGTCGCCGACGACATCGCCATCGCAACGCAACGCAACGCAACGCAACGCAACGCAACGTAACGCAACGCAACGCAGCAGCGAATCCGCGACCACACTCACTTCATCCTCACTGCGCTTTTTCGCTCTGCACCACTGCACTGCAACCGCTCCATCTCTATCTTCACGTCGTCCCACTATTTAGTATTCCGCCATCCTTGGCCGCCACTTTCTTGCGTCTGCACAGCAAGCCATTACCAGTCTCTTGCTGCGTCTTGTAGCCTCAACTCATCCCTCTTTCGAGTGCATCGCCGCACAATGGCTTCCTTCGCCAACGCCACAGTGGCGTCCACAGGGCTCGCCAAGCTCAACCAGACGCCCTTCTACTTCCAAGCTCAACCCGCCGTTATCCCGGGCATTTCGGACAAGTACCTCTCGCTAGCACTCCCCATCCTCGTCTACTGGGTCGCCTCGCTCTTCTACCATGCGCTCGACACACTACAGCTCCCCTTCACCGAACGATACCGCCTGCACGAACCCGAAGAGGTGACCAAGCGCAACCGCGTCAGCGTCACTCGCGTCATTGTCATGGTCATCGTACAGCAGGCCATCCAAACCATGCTCGGGCTCTTGTTGCTCGACGACGACGCGGTTGGGTTCCAGCAGACGTTTGCCGACCATCCGGCCAAGATCCTCGAACTTGCCGCTTTCCTCCGCTCCAGCACCGCCAAGCTGCTCTTTGGAGGCCAGGATGCGCTCTCAGCTGCGTGGTGGCTGTATTGGTGGGGCATCCCCACCGCCCAGTTCTGGTTTGCGTTCTTTGTCATGGACGCGTGGCAGTACACGTTGCATCGCCTCTTCCACGAGAGCCGCTTCCTCTATCGCCACTTTCACTCGCATCACCACCGTCTCTACGTGCCCTATGCCTTTGGCGCGCTCTACAACCACCCGGTCGAAGGTTTGCTGCTCGACTCGGCAGGTGCAGCCATCTCGCATGCCGCTTCGCTCATGACCGTGCGTCAGAGCATTTTGCTGTTTAGCTTCTCCACCGTCAAGACCGTCGCCGACCACGGAGGGTACGCGTTCCCGTGGTATCTCGACCCGTTGCATCTGGTGTTCCCCAACTGCGCCGAGTACCACGACGTGCACCACCAGATGACCGGCTTGCGGTACAACTACTCGCAGCCGTTCTTTGTGCATTTCGACGTGCTTTTCGGTACGCGCATCTCTGCAGACAAGTTTCAAAAGATGAAGAAGCTCGCCGAGCAGAAGAGAGCCGCGGAGAAGAACCAGGCCGCAGACAAGGCGAATGGCAGCGGCAGCGGCAACGGCAACGGCAGCAGCGTCGACGCAACTCAAAGGCAAGGATGCGACACCAGCAGAGATTGTCGACAAGACCAGCGATCCATTTGTTACGACGAGTAAGCTTTCGTATGCAGCCAAGGCAGGCACTGCGACGGATGGTTAGATGCACGGTTGTCTCGAAATGGAACTCTCTCTCTCTTTCTCTCTCCTTGGCCTCTCCAAAATTTGCGTATCTATGTCTGCTTGCTAGACAGTCCATCTGTATACCCTCGAGAGCTTGTTCTCCAGCAAAACTCTTTGTAATCTCACCCTTCAGCGCCCTTCTCGATTGATCATGCCTGAGCGTGTGGTCGAGCTCTCGTTGGAAGATGCATGATTCTGATCATCTGAAACTGAGCCATCGACACGCGACCTTTTTCACTCCGCGGGAAGCGACTCTGAATTTCGACTGCGCTTTCGGATTGCGCTTTTTTTTTTTTTTTTTCCTCCCCAAAACGCTGAGCTTTGACCATCCTTTTGCTCTGCACTTCCACCATCACTGGCCCATCCTCCGTGCATACACCTCGACGATGGCCGAATCCAGCACCTCCAAGGCGACTCCCACCGCCGAGGCACAACAGCCCAAAGTGCAGATCGTCGGCCCCCTCCCTCCCGCGCCCACACTCGCCTCCAAAGACCGCCCTGCCAACCACGACGACGACACGGACTCGGACGACAACGACCCCGTTCACGAGGACGACGAAGATCCGCAGACAGAGGACGAGGCAGGCCCCTCGAGCGCAGCAGCTGACGCGGCGGAGGGTGCCAACAACGGCATCACGCGCGGCATTGTGCAGTACGGCTCGGTGCGTGTCGACCACACCCCTGGCGCTGGTGCGCCTCCTGACGCGGACGAGATTCCGGACGACTCGGAGCTGCTGCTCCACTACCCGGATACGGAGGAGGTGTTGGATCTGGGGCATTTGCGGCTGACGAGCACCAAGCGGCTGGGGCTTCAGCGTTTTGCGCCGTCGCTTAAGCGGCTGTGTCTGCGCCAGAACCTGATTACCAAGATCCGAGCTGGCGATATCGGGGTGCTGACGGAGTTGGAGGAGCTGGATCTGTACGATAATGGCATCGAGAAGGTCGCGGGGCTGGAGGGGTTGGTGAAGTTGGAGACGCTGGATCTGTCGTTCAACAATATCCGGCACATTGCGGGCGTTGCGCATCTAGGAAAGTGCAAGACGGTGTACTTTGTGCAGAACAAGATCGCACGTGTTCGTGAGGCCGACCTCCAAGGCCCCATCGCGGAGTCGCTCGAGAGTCTCGAGCTCGGCGGCAACAGGCTGCGCAGCATCGAGAACATCGGCCACCTAACCAACCTCACGCAGCTCTGGCTCGGCAAGAACAAGATCACCTCCCTCACCGGCCTCGCTGACCTCGTCAACCTGCGCGTGCTCTCGATCCAGTCCAACCGCATCACCCAACTCCAAGGCCTCGACACGCTGGTCAACCTCGAAGAGCTGTACATCTCGCACAATGGATTGACCAAGCTCGAAGGGCTGGAGAACAATACGAAGCTCACCACGCTCGACGTGGGCGCCAACATGATCGAGAAGGTCGAGAACGTGGCGCATTTGGGCAAGTTGGAGGAGTTCTGGGCCAACGATAATCGGATCCAAGATCTGAATGGCCTGGATAAGGAGTTGGGCGTCGACAAGTGTCCGGCGTTGGAGACGGTGTATTTGGAGGGCAACCCGGCGCAGAGGAAGGAAGGGCCGGCGTATAGGAGGAAGGTCAAGTTGCTGTTGCCGCAGGTTAGGCAGATCGATGCTACGTTTATCAGGTGAGGGCGGAATCCAAGGTCGTCGTCTCAATCCATTGGCTGATCTCAGCACAGAGAAGGAATGTGCAATAGCATGCTCATGTGATGATTTGACTGTGTGTTGGGGTGTTGGATGAGAAGCTCGTTGGCATCGGTAGTCGCCGCGGAGGGCGGGCGGATTTTTCTTTGGCGAGTCTTGCGCGCATCGTTGCGTGTGCTAAGACCCTGAATTGCTTCGCCACCGCTATCATCGTCCTTTCCATTCAACCACTCCCTCCCTCTCAGCGGCTCGCCTCGATCTAGACCTACACTTTATGCATCGACACCTGCCTCACACCACCACAATCACCTCCAAGCACCCACATCTACACTCATCTCAATCACGGCAGACAACACCGCATCACCGTCGAGCATCCCCACACCCACACTCACCCCTTCACGGCCACAGTGAAACACCATGCAGAGTCAGCACCGTCTCTGCCTAGCCTGCTCCTCGACCATCCCGGCGACCGCCAAGCCCGCCTCGGTCTACCAGCACGGCTGCTGTGCGCGGCTGGTGTGCGCCACGTGTTTAGCGAGCAACCCGCGGCTGGCGACGTTCTGCCCGCACTGCGAGGATGCGACGGCGGCGTTTCGGAAGGGGCCAAGGGCGGATGTGACGCGCCGGGGGGAGGTGGTGTTCGACGCCGAGGCTGCGCTGGAGCGGGATCACGAGGTAGCGCCGCCGCCGTATAGCGAGGTGCGGGGTGAGTTCGTGCTGGATGATCAAGAGGAGCAGGAGGAGACAGTGGAGAAAAGGAAGGCGGGCAAGCCACCGTCCCTACTGCTGCGGCAGGCTTCCAAGAGTTCTGCGGGCGCAGAGGTCGACACCGCGCCCTCCACCACCACTGACAGCTCACCCACAACATCGACCCTCACATCGCACCGCCACCGCGTCGACCCGCACACCACTTCCTCATCTTCATCCGCTCCCGCCACGCCCGACGACGCCTCCACCCGGCAATACTACCTGCGCCGCACCGACACGCTCTCATCCATCGCGATCCGCTTCGACGTGGCGCCCAACGAGCTGTGCCGGCTGAACGCGCTGCCGCGCGCGGTGCTGTCGAGCTCGCCGCACCTGCTGCACACGCGTGCGTTTGTGCTCCTCCCCTCGCACGCCGTCGAGAAGCAGCTAGCAAGCCACCCGGAACTGCGGCACTCGCTCGAGGGCCCACCGCGCAAGAGTGCGAAGGAGAAGACCAGTGCGGCGAGGAGAGCGGCAGAGGTGCGGTTTAGGGCGGCTCTGGCGAAGAACGGCGGAGCAGGGGAGACGCCGGCGGACGACAGGGCAGCGAGGGCGTATGTGGGGCTGGCGGAGGACGAGATGCGCACGGTGGAGTTTGGCGAGGGTGTGGATGAAGCAGGGTTGCCGTTGGGGTATGAGGATGAGGCGCGAAAGAAGGAGGGGGAGGATGGGCTGATGTGGGAGGCGCAGATGGACACAGCGCGGCGGTTGAGGTTCGACGCTGTGCTACGGCATGCGCTGGCGAGGTGGGAGATGGACAGCGATTGGGAGCGACACCAGCGCGCGAACGGACTGGACCCCACGAGCGTCTCCAAACCTCTGCCCCACTCTTCCTTCTCATCGACATCGAGCACGACACGCGAGCCCAAACCTCTAACCTCGACGACCCACTGGTTCACACGCGCCCTCCACGCAACCCCGACACAGCAGCGAGGTGAGTCCCTCTCCACAAAACCGCGCCACGTCGTCTCGCTCTCGAGCTCAGTCAAGTTGCCCACTCTGCCCAAACAGACGCTTGGCGCACACAAGGGACCGGTCAACGTGGTGCGGTACAACACCACGGGGCGGTACCTGCTCAGCGGCTCGTCGGACCGCACGATCAAGCTGTGGAACGCCTCCACTGGAGCACAAGAGGCGATCAAGGTGTACACGGAGCACGCGCACGAGGTGCTTGCCCTCGATATCTCGCACGACAACGCGCGGTTCGTGTCTGGCGGCGGGGACAAGAGCGTGCACGTGTGGGACGTGGCGACGGGCAGCGTGGTGCGGCGGTTCAACGGGCACGTTGGGAAAGTCAACGACGTGCGGTTTGGCGGCAAGGACGCGGACGGGAGTGTAGTCGTTGCTGGGGGAACAGACGGCGTGGTGCGGGTGTACGACTTGCGTGCACAGGGCGCCTGGCGGCCGATCCAGGAGCTGCGCGACGCCACTGACGCCGTGACCTCGCTCAGCGTCCAACCGGACAAGTTGTATTCGGGGAGCGTCGACGGCACGCTGCGATGCTACGACGTGCGCGCCGGCCAGCTGCGCTCCGATACACTGCCCTCCGCCATCACGAGCATCTACGTGTCGCGTCAAGCGACCTCCGCGCTCGTCGCCACGCTCGACTCGACACTCCGTCTACTCGATACGCGCGACGGCACGCTGCTGCAGAAATATAGCGGGCATCGGCATGGGCAGTATAGGTGCAGGGCGGTGCTGACGCGCGAGGAGGACGCGGTGGTCGCGGGTGACGAGGAGGGCGAGCTGGTCGGGTGGGATACGGTGATGGCGGAGCGGGTGGGTGTGGGGTCTGCGGGGGAGAAGGCGCATGCGAAGGCGGTGCTGTGGATCGAGTGCAATCCCAGGGAGGATGCGAGCGAGGTGGTGAGTGCTGGTGCGGACGGCGTTGTGAGGGTGTGGTCCACCTCGACGTAACACTGTAGACCTTGGCTGTAAACGATCGCAAAGAATAGACACTCTTGCTCACACTCAGGGTTGCTCGGGTTGCTCGGGTTGCCCGCGGTGCCACGGAGAGTGCGAGGTTTCTCAAGGCGGGGCTCCTCCTTTTTCCCCTTCAAGAAGGCTTGCCGGTTGCAGGGCCAAGGCCCCCCCCCCCCCACACTGTTGCTCGGAAGCGCGACTCCGTGAGTTCCATGGAGGCGTGGGAAGTGGCGTTCAGTCTGCGACGGGGGCCGGACGGAGCGATGACCGCGTGGTAGAGTAGCGCTTGCCGAGAGCGAGGTGGTTTCGCCGACTTTGTTCCGCAAGCGTGCTCGGCATAGCAACGCCGCTGTGTTCGGGGCATCGCATCGGCATGGAGCACGGCACTGGTGGTGCAGTGCCGTGGGCTGGCTTGAGGGTAGCGAGGCGCACCTCCTCACGCTCCAGCTTGGGGCAATGTTGCTACGGTATCTCGCACCAAAGGGCGTCCCCTCGACGCCCGATCCTCGATCGTCTTTCGCCAATGGGATGATCTTCGATCGACCGTCGACGCTCAAAAGGCTGGCAAAGCGACATGTGACGTAGTCTCTCCCCCCTGAACCGTTGTCACAACGAGGCTCTACCGTCGTCTTGAACGAATCGGAGAGGCAAACCCGCAGTTGGCCGCATGCCTAAGCGAAGGAGGAAGTTCGGAGCATTGAATTTGTTTTTGCAGCTTGTGACGCAGCCGCTCGCCCGCCCGCAGGCTGCAATTCTCCGCAACGGTGAATTATTATTATTATTTTTTTTTTTTTTTTGGTCTGCAGAGGTTGACGCCGCCGAGAGATGCGACGATGGCTTCTCCCTCCGTCTTGTTCTGTTGGTGATCGATGGTACGAGCTGTGATACTGTTGAGGCGATTCGTTGCTAGTCCCAGTGTATGGAGCGAAAAACAGGATCATGAATCAAGAGAACGATGGCGGCTGAGAATCGTGTGCTCTGCAAAAAGGCATCGGCTAAGGGTCGTTCGGGCGATTTTCGGAGAGATTTGGACGAACCTCGCTTGTGACCAAAGCACATGCCGAAGTTTCGTTCTCTGCTCACTTCGGACGATCCGCTCTTGCAAAGTTTTACCACGGCCGACCAACAGTTCCAAACTGTGTGTCGTGCGCTCTAGCAACGTCTCGAACTTTTTTTTTTTTTTTTTTTTTGCTGCTTCATTTCGCCCTGGAATGCGGGGATGGTCACCGTTGTGGCTTACGGTGGGGGCATGATGTCGTCACATTGCAACTCGAGTTCCTTTGACGCCCACGCCTGATTGGGCGTGGCAAAGGTGGGTTTGTGTTTCTTGGGGCTTGTGCTTGGCGAGAAGAGAGGTTTTGCTTTTTGGGCAGTTTGGCTTCAACTCTGTGTGACTTTGATAGCGACTCGGCGGTCAGGCACTTTTCATGCCATTCATGCTCCCCCTCATTGCGAAAGTCAAGACGAGAAAGAGGCTTTGGTGTTCGAGCATCAAAGAGGTCCGACTGGATAGGTTGCGTGTCGGAAGAGTTTGAGCAGAGAGGGACGACGATGATTTGTTTTACCGGTGCTCGATTTGGTGCTGTGCTTGACTCGCTCCAACCGAACTTGCTCCCACACACTGCGATTCCTCCCAAGACGGGCGTTTCGAGAGTGTTGCAGAGACATGCAGCAACCTCTACGCTTGCACCGAAAGTCCGCCTGTCCATTAAAATCTGTACAGCGTTTAGCGTTCTTGCAGCAGCAGCGTTCGATTTTGGAAGCTCATCTCGTGACTCTCTTTCGACCGACCTCAACCCATCAACCGTCGATCCTCCTCTCTCTCTGGCCCTGCCAACCAAACCCCCACGCTGCCACATGCTCTCGCTTCACATTGTTATGCATGCCTCGCTCGCTTCCTCCCCGGACCGTGAAACAGCAAGCGGCGACCGAAACCATTTGCTGCCTGTAGTTCCCCGCCACCCCGCCTGCTTTATCGTAGAGCGTCTCATGCGTAGTCACTCATCCTTCCTCACACACACACACCCACCCACGCCCCTTTAGCCATAGAAAGCGGCGCTCGAATCCAATTGACCGATCCATCACATCACTTTACAGCACATCACACTTCTGACCATCGGATTTGCCGAAGCTGGTTCGTCGTGCTCTTTCCCTCTCCTTTCGCGCTCGTCACGCTCTTCCGGTCCTGCCTTATCTAGCCAGCACATGAGTATAAGTACTTGAAGCTCGAACCGACTCGTCACTCTGCACTTTTTTCCCCCGCCATCTCCTCTCCTCCCTTACACTCCGTCCCGTTCCCTTCGCGTGCGTCCTCAACACAACCAGCGCTGCCACTCAGCTTCTTCGCCTCGCACCTCACTCTTGGACGCCCTCTCCTCTTTCGTCGTCCACGTCTCTCGTTCAATACTTGGCATCGACTGCTCTCCATCATGGGTGGCGCCGCTCCAGCATCCACGCCCAACGGCGTGACCATCGGCGAGACAAAACTCTTGTCTAAAGCCAGCATCCGCCCCATCCTCTTTTGCTCCCTCGCCGTCATCGGTGCCATCCTCTACGGTTACGATGGCACTTATTTCACCGGTATTCTCGAGATGAACCGCTTCAAGCGCGATTTCGGTGTCATCAATCCTGCCAATGGCGAATACGAGATCCCATCTAACGACCAGTCGCTCTATGCCTCCATCGTACAGGCAGGCGAGGTCGTCGGTTCGCTCATCGCCGCGCCTCTCGGTGACTATGTCGGTCGTCGAGGTGGCTTCTTTGGCGCCTTCACCCTCGTCACTATCGGTGTCATCTTGCAACTTGTCACCATTGGCTCCAAAGCGCTCCTCACGCTCGGTCGAGGTGTGCTTGGTGCCGGTGTCGGTGTCATCTCCAACTGCACTCCCCTCTACCTCTCGGAAATAGCCCCCACCGCCATCCGCGGCGCCATCGTTTCGTCCTGGCAGCTCATGCTCGCCATCGGTCAGGTCATCGGTGCCTGCATCGCCCAGCGAACCAAGGGCATCGACTCGACCTGGTCCTACCGCATCCCCATCATCTTCAACCTCTTCTTTGTCGCCGTCCTCGTTACGGCCCAGTTCATCATCCCCGAGTCGCCACGATGGCTCATCCAGAAGAACCGCGACGAAAAGGCACTCGCTGCTCTCAAGCGCGTCAACAAGGGCCAGCGCGACGATGTGCGCGACAAGGTCATCGCTCTCGAGTACAACGCCTTCCGCCAATCACGCCAGGACGAGCTCGAGCTTTCGGGCGAAGGAGGCTGGAAGTCGCTCGTGCACGGCGTCGAGCTGCGCAAGTTTGCCTGCGTTCTCGGCATCTTGATTGGCCAGCAGATTGGAGGTGTTCAGTTCATTTTCTCCTACACCGTCACGTTTATGACCGCCGTCGGACTCAAGGACGCCTTTATCATCACCATCATCGTCGATGTCATTGAGGTCGTCGGTGTCCTCTGCTCCTTCCTCCTGGTCAACCGTTTCGGCCGTCGTCCTCTGATTCTGTGGACGTCGATTCCCATGTTTATCGCGCTGTTCGTCGTCGCCGGCATTGGCACCAAGGGTCTTCCTCCTCGTGGCGAGTCGCTCCCTTGGCCCGGCGTCATCAGCGTCACTGAGGGTCGCACCATCGCCGCCATGATCTGCATCTACGTCTTCTTCTTCAACTTGGCATGGGGTCCACTGGCTTGGGTGGTGGCGAGCGAGTTGGCTGTCGGCAAGAACCGCAGCAAGATCATGTCGATCGGCACCGCTTGTTTCTGGATCATCGCATGGGCCGTCACCTTTACTCTTCCCTACCTCTTCTACAATGCCGGTCTCGGTGCGCAGATCGGTTGGATCTACGGTGTCGGCACCCTCATCGCCATGAGCTTTGTCTACTTTTACATTCCCGAGACTTTTGGCCGCTCGCTCGAAGAGATCAACGAGATGCTCGAGGCACGCGTCCCCACGCGCAAGTGGACCACCTACATGACGCAACAGGAGCGTCTGCTCATCGACCAGAGCCGTCGGATGGACGACGACTCGGCGTCAGGCACCAACCCCACCGACCTCTCGCCGACTCAATCCAACGGCGACGACAAGAAGGTCGATGCAAAGATGGGCACTGCCGTCGACTCGCAAGATCGTAACCCCACGCGTCTTGGTACCAGTGACGTCGAGAGCGCATAGCGTGCCAGCGAACCTGGACGATTTGCCTTTTTCATAACATATGTATACTTAGTATTGCTTTATCATTCAGTCTCATTGCGATCACAGGCGTTTTGTGGGATGACGTTGTGCGAATAGAGAAAGGGTTGCGATTGCGTGCTGTGGATAAGAAAGGTTGGCTTCGGCTTTGCTTGTTTCAAGCAAGACTTGGGGAAGGCTAGTCGGAATCAGAGTTGAGGCCGGCAGCAAAGCTTGCCAGGAATGATTTGAAGGATTTCTGCACGGGTTTCGAGCGCATCAAGGATAGGCAGAAGCAAGAGTGGTGAGTATGCGAACACCTTTTGAAGCGGATTAGGCAGGAAAGACTTACACGGCGTGTAGGGCCGTCGTCCTCGCTATCGGCGTCCGAGTCGGCGACTTTGCCGCGAGACCTCTTCTTGGCCGTACTTTTTTTCAAAGTCGCTCTCGTCGTCGTCGTCGTCGTCGTCGTCGTCGTCGTCGTCGTCGTCGTCGTCGTCGTCGTCGTCGTCGTCGTCGTCGTC
>JALCCG010000473.1:0-10033 GCA_023212695.1 Sporisorium sorghi | reverse complement strand
GCTCCCTTGTGGCCGAGCCTGAACAGCTTGACCTACATCCTGACCTATTGAACACAAGTAGAAAGCTGTCTTGGAGATGCCTGCTACACAACTGAGCAGCCTCAGCAGTCAGAATTGACTCCAGCGTGCAGGCAATGAGGTTTGAGAAGAAGCTCCTTGTTGCTTCTGTGAGGCATGATGTTGCATCAAGGTACTCCAGCAACAGGGGTATGGTGAAGAAGGATGCCTGCGGGAGAGATGGTGCAAGAGTGAAAGACGAGATGATGAGAGAAGCGAAGCACGCGCACTCCCCTGCAAAAGTGGGCGCTTTGTCCCTTTCATGGCCCTTTGTACTGTTTCAATCAAACCACTTGACTCAAATCGATTGCATCACATTTGTCGCAACACACATCACCCAACCCAATGACAGAGACAAGGAGTTGCATTTCATGATATGGTTCATGATACACTTGATGGTACACGGTAGTTTACAGGGTATGAAGAGGGTATTGTCTTTTGCAGACGCGGGTATGGTGAGGGGAGGGGAGCAAGAACATTGTCATAGCATGACGCAGGAAAACATACGGAAGAACACAAGAGGGAGATCAAATGCGCCAGATGATGCTGAGATGGCCAAGCAGAGCACTTACTGGCTGTCAGCGTTGGCACTGGAACCTGAGGCCAATTGAGAGCCATTGGCAGCAGCAAGGAGACGAAACATCCAGTTCATGAAGTGGTGCTGATCGTCTTGAATGCGCAGCATAGCAGCGGTCTGATTCTCCATCGCCTGAACCCACATCTGCTCTCATTTGGTCTTCTCCTGCTCAAGTTGAAGTCGATACTGCATGTTGTCAACCTGCATGCGGTAGAAAGCGTGCATCCTTCTTCTGCTTGATAGCACCTTGCTTGCGTTTGCCAGTGGAGGTGGGTGTGGCAGGAGTAGAAGAGGCTGCACCAAACGGGGAGGCCGTAGGGGTGCTGGGTGCCGATGCGAGAGAAGTGCCAGACGACGGACCAGGGGTAAGCTGCATGGCGGGGGTGGGGCTGCGACGAACCTGAGAAGCAATGTTGGAAGAAGCGGAGCCATTGCGGCCCACCAGGTTGAAGAGGTTGGGCAGATTGCGGCTGTGCGAAGGCTGGATGCTGGCCTCGGCATCCACCATCTCCTCGTCTGCGAGATTGTCGTCGCTGGCAGAGTCAACAGGAGGCGTCGTGAGCAGCAGAGCCAGATCAGCAACGTAGCAATCACCCATCATCTCGTGCATCTTGCTAAACCAAGGGAACTTTTCCACCAGCGCAGCGCGAGATACATAGGTCTACAGCAACATAGCAGAATGAAATGTGAATGTGTCAGCAATACATACAAACATTGGACATCGAGCAAGGGGTGATTACTTACTGGGTCGGATGGATCCATACCTTCAAGAAAACCAGCACCAGTGAGCAAAAGCTTCTTCTTCTGTGTTGTGTATGTGGTGTGGAGCCACCTGAGCTTGGTCTTGATGCGATCTGGCTCTATGACGTTGGCGTTGGGAAAGATCTGTGTGAAAAGCTCCCGCCAGACCGGAACTTTTCGAAGCTTGTTTGTGGTATCCTCAGGGCCTGACTCGCGCAAGGGCAGAAGGCACACCTGGTACGATGGGTAGTTGTAGATGATCGAGACCAGTCGTTTGACATCTTGAGAAGACCAAACAAAGTTCTTTCAGCCTGTGGTGGTGGTGGTGGTGGTGGTCGTCGTCATCGTCGTCATCGTTGTGATGTGGTGTGAGGGCGAAGTTGAGGCCTGAGACTGAGAGGACGGAGGGAGCAGCTGCTGCGAGTTGTTGCCCAACAAGCTCATGGCTAAGATGAAGGCTGGTGGGACCTGCGTACTGTGCTGGCGGTAAAAGGGGTACAGTAGGTTTGGCTGTCCACCAAAGGAAGGAGATGGTGTTGGTAAAAGAGAAACATGCGTGAGGCAACAAGACATGATCAGGGTCCGGGCATCTCAAAATACCTGCTCCGAAGGCGGGTTTCCTGAGATGCCCGGACAAAGCCTTTTTTTGGCAGAGCTTACGTAATAAAATTAACCCCAAACTGGGCTTCTGAGAAACCCAGCCGCAAATTTACTCAAGTAATTGACTTGCCCGAAAATTTGATACCCCCTAAAGGCGGATTTTGAGCCGAAAAAAAGAAAGCAGACATCTCATTCCGCTCGAAATGTCAGACACTGCAACCAGACGGGAAGCTTCACACGTCGGAGCGATCAATCCCCAACAACGACAACAACCCAATCTTGATTCAACCATGGGAGCACTCAGACAACCAAGCACAAACGAGCCAACCAGCCAACGAACAAGACGCGAAAAGACAGGCAGATAATCAAGGCAGAAAAAAAATTCCAAATTTGTTAACCACGCCGACTTTTTCGATTGCGACCATTCCCACCATCTCAAATCTTGTTCTCACAATCACACTCGTACACAATCAACTGCGGAAGGAGGGGGAGATTTTGCTCTGCATTTCGTCAATCACAGAGAAAGAGAAGATACAGGAGGGAAAAACAATGGGGGAAACAAGGGGGTTTACATTTGACTCCGCGTTGAAACCGGGGGAAAAAACGCGGGCGGGGATGGAGATTTGGTGACTTTTCGTCACCAGACGGTGTCGATGACGACGCCAAAGCGCTCAAATAGCTAGATTATTTCGATTTCTGAGCTGACTTGGTAACCTTACCGCCCTTAGCTGTGCTGGCAGTGGTCTCCTTGATGACACCCACAGCGACGGTCTGACGCATGTCGCGGACGGCGAAGCGGCCGAGAGGGGGGTACTTGGAGAAGGACTCGACGCACATGGGCTTGGTGGGGATCATCTTGACGAGAGCAGCGTCACCGGACTTGATGAACTTGGGGTTGTTCTCGATAGACTTGCCGGTGCGGCGGTCGATCTTCTCGGTGATCTCGGCGAACTTGCAGGCGATGTGGGCGGTGTGGCAGTCGAGGACGGGGGCGTAGCCGTTGCCGATCTGACCGGGGTGGTTCATGACGATGACCTGGGCGATGAAGGACTCGGTCTCCTGAGCGGGGTCGTTCTTGGAGTCGGAGCAGACGTTGCCACGGCGGATGTCCTTGACGGAGACGTTCTTGACGTTGAATCCGACGTTGTCACCGGGCAGGCCCTCGGCGAGGGTCTCGTGGTGCATCTCGACGGACTTGACCTCGGTGGTGACGTTCGAGGGGGCGAAGGTGACGACCATGCCACC
Source organism: Sporisorium sorghi (assembly GCA_023212695.1). NCBI lineage: Eukaryota > Fungi > Basidiomycota > Ustilaginomycetes > Ustilaginales > Ustilaginaceae > Sporisorium > Sporisorium sorghi. The sequence goes on along the minus strand of JALCCG010000473.1, from coordinate 6,813 downwards.
CTTGATGATACCGGTCTCGACACGGCCGACGGGCACGGTTCCGATACCGCCGATCTTGTAGACGTCCTGGAGGGGGAGACGGAGGGGCTTGTCGGTGGGACGCGAGGGGGGCTCGATGGCGTCGATGGCGTCGAGGAGGGTCTTACCAGTGACCTTGCCGGCCTTGGTCTCCTTCTCCCAACCCTTGTACCAGGGCATCTCCTTGGTGGGCTCGATCATGTTGTCGCCGTGCCAGCCGGAGATGGGGACAAAGGCGACGGTCTTGGGGTTGTAGCCGACCTTCTTGATGAAGTTGGAGGTCTCCTTGACGATCTCGTTGAAGCGGTCCTCGGAGTACTTGGTGGTGTCCATCTTGTTGACGGCGACGATGAGCTGACGCACACCGAGGGTGAACGAGAGGAGGGCGTGCTCACGGGTCTGGCCGTCCTTGGAGATACCAGCCTCGAACTCACCAGTACCACCGGCGATGATGAGAATGGCGCAGTCGGCCTGCGAGGTACCGGTGATCATGTTCTTGATAAAGTCACGGTGACCAGGGGCGTCGATGACGGTGACCATGTACTTGGGGGTCTCGAACTTCCAGAGGGCGATGTCGATGGTGATACCACGCTCGCGCTCGGCCTTGAGCTTGTCAAGAACCCAGGCGTACTTGAAGGAACCCTTGCCGAGCTCGGCGGCCTCCTTCTCGAACTTCTCGACGGTACGCTTGTCGATACCACCGCACTTGTAGATCAGGTGACCGGTGGTGGTCGACTTACCGGAGTCGACGTGTCCGATGACGACAACGTTAACCTGTATTGATTTAGATGGGGGACACAGAGACGAGCAGGAGAGAGAGTCAGAAGCTGCATCGGGAAGAAATGGAGGGGAATTTTGGCCTTGAGCCTGGCAGGTATCGGGGCCCGCCACCGCGAGCGTGTCGATGACGACGACGCGCACGACAAGCGAGGTGATGCAGCTGCAAGGACGATCATGGCGGTGGTGTGCTGGTGTTGATACCTACGTGAGCTTTCTCTTTACCCATTTTGGATGATGTTTTTGTGTTTTGGTATGATACGATGTATGGGGGAAGAAAGAAGAGATAGCGACGAAAGCTATCGCCCTTTATTCAATCGACCTTGCTGGCTCACACGCCGCTGGACGTGGCACAAGGGCGAAAAAGAGGGGGGCAAACGAGGTGAAAATTCGACGACTCTGCTGCGCACAAGCTGAGAAAAATTTTCTTGCGCCTCAAGCTCTCGCGCCTCATTGGCTGATTTTCTCGTAGAGGAAGGGCGCGGAAGGGCTTTTTTTGGCACTTTGTGATTTGAGAATCAATAGACTGTAATGCAGACTGCATACAAGTTGGAAAAACCACAATTGATACGATGTATTCACTTGGTCTCGCATCCTTGCATTTTGTATTCATTTTCGAACTCCATTTGCGCACGATCGTTTGAGCGCGGGCCCAAGCTGAGAGCTACATTCCACAAGTCACAGCGTCACTGAATGGTCGGTCGGTTCCCACGACCCAAAATTCGAGATGAAGCCGCGTCTTTTGGCTAGAGAACGGTCGAAAGGCCACAGCCATCCATTGCCTTGAACGCGCACGTTCCTCTTCCTTCGTATGAGTCTGTCTGCAGTCTTTGATAGCTGATCGACAGGTCCTGACGTCGATCCGCTCCAGGATTCTAGAACTTCGAGGTGCCGGCTGTCGATCTTCCTTGAGAGTGGCGCGCAGCGGTGTCTGCTCTGCCTCTCTAAGATCACATCTTTGCAGCACTGAGGAGGGGCGAAGGAGGAGAGCGCACGGGCGCAGCTTTTTTTTTCGTAAAAAAAAAGGAAGAAGTGACTGCGGCAAAGACCTGGACAGTGAGAAAGTGAGGCGGTGAGGCAGTTTGCCACTGTGAGCGACTTGTGAATCCAAAATTTAGGCGAGGCTTCGAGGATGGCAACGCTTGAATTGATTCTGTAGAGTCCGAATACAAACCTGCAATTTGCTGTCACTCGATTTGAATTCAAGAAGAATTCGAGATCTTCTTGAAAATTTGAATGCAGAACGGCAGTCTGCGAGTCAGCTCGCTGACTGATCGGCGAAGTGCATCCCGATCTACTGCGTTCCTCACTCGAGACGATGCGTTTGGATGTGACGGCCTCACTGAAAAATGATTCAAGCAAAGCGCTCAACCCTCCAAGTCTTCGACGAGGTCGTCCAAGCGGGCGTCTCGAGTTCGTTTCAATACAGTACGCGCGAGTTAGTCTGCGGCGAGGCCGTGGTTTGAAGTCATCACTTCCGATGCTCTGATGGTCGGTACAAATACATGTGGTGTTGAGTCAAGCGCGGCCGTGGAGGACGTGTTGATGGAAGCTGAAGGCTACTTCATTCTCCGTTGCCGTCGTCGTCGTCATCCCAAAGATCACTGTCGCCGGGATCATTTTGTGCGTTCGTCTGGCCGCCCTCAACTCTTGCAGCAGATGACGAGGGTTGCAAAACGTTCCTACTAGCTGGAAGAGCTGGAGGCGGCATGCCTCGATGCTGTGATGCAGAATCATCACCCACCACCATGCTCGTACTCGCAGAGGCAGCAACACCTTGCTGTGCATCATCGACTCGGAAAGGCGTAGCGTCAGACGCACGATCCGCGTTGGACGAGGCTGCGGCATTCTCGGCTGCTTCCGCTTCCTCTGCGGCTTGGATAGCCTCCTTACGCTCCTTGCGAGTCTGTTTGAGGTCGGACAGCTGGTTGCGCTTCAGATCACGCTCCGTTGTAAGCTTGCGGAGCGCCTGCTGGTGACGGTTCTTGATGATGAGGTTCATGGTACCGTCGACATCGGCTTGCTTCCTGCGGACGAGCGTCTCGAGCTCGCGGCATTCCGCTTCCAGCTGTGCTTCTCGAACACGCTGCTCCTTCTCCTCGTCATTCTCATCTTCCTCTTCCTCCTCCTCTTCGCCGCCATCGTCCGCATCGTCATCGTCATCGTCGTCCCAAAGATCTTCTTGGTCGCTGGCGCGGCTCTGTGCCTCGCTGCCGGCGCCACGCGCTGACTCGTCATCGTCGTCTTCTTCCTCTTCGAGCGCGGCGTCAAGCTCAGCTGCAAGGTCCTCGTCCACGTCGTCGTCGTCGGGATCCTCGTCGTAGCCGCGTTCCCCTCCGTCCTCGTCTATATCGGCGCGATGACGATGCGCGGAACCCTCTCCATCCTCGTCGCCATCATCCAGATCTTCATCTTGCGACCCGGCGTCGGAGCCATCAGGCATAGGTGTCTCGGCGTGCGACCCGCCGGGCGAGGAGGGACCACGTCGAGCCGTACCGCCTCGTTGGTCATCCTCGTCGTCCTCGGATCCACCCTCTTCCGCTGCATCGATCATCTCGTATTCGACCTGCTCCGCCTTCTTGTCAGCCTTGAGCAGTCGTTCCACTTCCTTTTCCACCGTCTCGATGGCTCGACGAGCGGCACGTTTGCGGAAGCGTCGCTTTCTTGCCCACTGCATGGGAGGCGTGATGCCGTGAGGATAGACAAAGTCGTCAATGTTGAAAGCCTTGCCATTGCCGCTCGACGAGGCTTGAGATTCATCCGCAATCTTGCCCTCAACAACGAGCATCTGTGCAATGTCGGCAACCTTGAAGAACTGACGATTGTCCAGAGTCTTGTGAGACTCGGTGATGGTGGGCAGATCGACCAGCTTTGCAGAAAAGAGCGAGTCGCCCACGTGCACCACAGCTCGCCTCGAGTCTTTGAACTTGAACCAGACATCGTCGCCGAGCTGCCGTTTTTGGATGCTATCCCTGAGCTTGTCGCATTCGGGACCCTCGGGCATGCGGAAGATGAGCTGCTCTTCAAAGGCAAGTCCTTGACCGGTTTCGTCGTCTTCCGAATCGAGCTCGCGATCGTAGCTCTGCATGTAGGCTTGTGTCTTGAACCCTTGTCCAGCTCCTGCTGCAGTACCGCCTCCGGACGCCTTCATCTTGAGCTTGATCTGCGGACGAGCTCCTGACGCTGTACGGATCGGCCGCGAGGGCTGCGATCTGCGGGAACCTCCATGCTCCCATCCCTCTGGCGACTGTTCCCGGGCCAATAGTGCTTTTGCTGTTGGTCGAACGGCGCGCTTCGGCCTCGATCCCCCGGGACCACCCTCTGCCGCCGAAGCATCGAGAGCTGGAGATGCGGATCCGCTTGCTTCGCTCATGGCTGATTTGATGCTAGCTGCTTGGCTTGTGCTTGGTAGGCGATGCTAGACGTTCGTGATGTCGACCGGAGAAAGCACATCGATCTGGTCTGTGACCCTCAAAGTAGGCTACAAGCGTCCCTTGCTGCTGTACGACCTTTTGCGATCAACCGTGTCGTGTGTTACGCTTGATGATGGTGCGAGCGTCTCATCTCGGCGGAAGGTGTTTGTGGTGATGCGGAAAGGACCCTGGCCCGCACTCACGGACAGACACACGCTCAGCTCCAAACGAAACGCGCTTACTGTATCGGCTTTCGGAAGTTGAGCATCAGGCTACGCTCTAACACAGCCAAAAAAATAATCTGCGGATCGTGGCGAGCTGAAGGCACGCCGAGGTCTCTTGCTCTCCGCATTATCAACACTTCAAGACATACTGCATCCGCACTGTGACACCACGACAAGAGAAGAGCACACAGGACGCTGCGAAAGATTCGTTCGATCGGGCCCGCGCTAGGGGGGCGATTGATATTTTGCACGAGGATCAACCAAGAACCCCGCAGAATGTGTGCGATGTGGTGATTGTACATGAAGATGCGAGCGAGTGGCGGACGGGGACATCACGGTGTTGGACGAGCTTGTGTCTAGCTCACCAACGGCTGGGTAAGACGTGACTACGGATCCAATGATCGGGGAAAAGACGTTTATGCCTCCTGAGCACGGACACGGGCGTTGGCGTTGGTGACCTTGACGCCGAGGGCCTTGGCCTTCTCGAGGATGTCGATGCGCTTCTTGGACGAGACGTTGTGGGCGATCTCGGCGGCGTAGACACCGTTGTGCATGAGGAGGAGCTCCACGTCACGGACGTTGGAGACCACAAGGCGGCGGTAGCCGTTGGGCATGAGGTGGCGGGTCTTCTTGTTGGAACCGTAACCGATCTTGGGCATGCGGACGGTGCTGCGGAAGCGACGACGCACAGCACTGTCGATACCCTTGGGCTTGCGCCACGACTCGCCGACACGGTGGTATCGGTCCGAGTGGTGGCGCTTGAAGGCCTTGGTGCGCTTCTTGACGATGGGGATGGAAGTGGCAGCCATCTTGACGATCTGAGGTCGACGCGAGCAGAGAGACAGCACGCTGGAACGTCAGTACAAGTTGAGAAGGGCAGGGCGGCGGTAGTGTGTCGAGAGTCTTTCGCAATCTCGCCCAACTGCAGGATGTCGGTGGAGCAAATCGATGCTGAGGTGATCGAACGGATCCAAGGTGAATGATGGTTTCATGAGCCTCTGAGCATGGCTGCGAATGATTGCGGTTCTCAAAATCGTAGATTGTCGGTTGCTGCGGCCAGTGTCGAGATCCGACTGCGAGGCTGGCGAATCTGGTTCTGTGAAGGGTAATGCTGCAGGTCATCGGATGACTTGTACACCTCTGCTACTAGCCTGCTGCGAGCGTAGCGCTCATTATTGTCGGATATCCTTGCCAAAGTTGAGTGTGAACTGCCTCGGTCAAGAGATCGACAACACGAATCCTCCAGATCATCGCTGCTGTTTCGATATGCAACATCTATCCAAAGACGATTCGTTTCCCGTTCACATTCGCAATGGCCGTTGGGAACAGTATGCGTGCATTGTGCTGCTGCTGCTTGGCAACGGGAATCGACGAGGGTGTTGTCCCATGGCGGAGGAGCAGCTCTTAGGCGGGTATGAAAACCATAAATCGTCGGGCTTATGCTTCCGCCAGCGCCATCGATCATGCGAGAGCTTGTGAAAGCTTTTGCGAACGGGCTTATGAGCATGCGATGCTGTCGAGGATCGCGTAGATATCATCGGACAGCATGACGGGGCGTGCAGATCGTCGTTGTGATGCTTTCAAGTCCGTGCTGCGATGCTGATGCGACGATGTAGCTAGAAAGCGGTGGCGGATGCGTGGTATCGTGCTGACGGATTGCGAAAGACTGTCGAGATAGATTGGCGGCATGACTTACCTTTCTTGACGGATGAGGATGGTGGTGATCCGAGATGATGGTGAGCAGCCTCGAGATTGCGGGATGACCGACTGACTGACTGACTGGCTCACAGCTCGACTGACAGTTGCAGACGCTGTTCGGCTTGCCTGACTTGCAACACTCAGTGAGCAGCGTCGCTGTGAACTCTCGAATGCTAAACTCGAGCTCCAACCCTGTGCGAATTATGACTCGAGTTGGATTTCGAAAAGACGAATTTCTAACACTCAGTTGCGCCTTAGAGCGGCCTCTGCTGTTTCGCCTGAGCATACCTCGGCCGAGATCACATGATCAGCATCCCACCATTTGAATTTTGGATTCGAATTATGAAAATGGCAGCAACTCAAGTCACTCGACTCGAAGCAGCTGCTGGACTCTGGTCGAGCGAGCTCAACGAGGGAGCGCTTCAATTGCGAATGTTAGCTGTGTGAGCTGAGAGCTGGAAGCACCTCACCGTTCAAGCGAGTGAGAAACAGCAAGCTCTGCTGCCGGTAATCCCATTTCGAGGTTTGCTCGTCATCATCTTCGACACCACCACACCCGTCAAGAATCATATTGTCAAGGTTAGTATCCGCATCTCTATCCAGCTGCTACTCGACCATCTCGACATGCACGACGACCACATCGCAGCACATCGCACAGCATCAACCAGCATTTGCAACGGTAC
>JALCCG010000472.1:0-10040 GCA_023212695.1 Sporisorium sorghi | reverse complement strand
CTCTTTTTTTTTTTTTTTTTTTTTTTTTTTTTTTTTTTTTTTTTTTTTTTTTTTTTTTTTTTTTTGTTTTTTTTTTTGTTTTGGCTTTTGGCATTTGAGGTGGCAAGCGAGTGCTCTGAGCAGACCAAGAGCCGGAACGCGGGACGATGATGATGCACACGCTTTGCAGCCACAAAGTTGCGGAAAAGGGCACACACACGCAAACACACGCACACTGTGCATTCGTCGTCGTCGGCAGGAGAGCCGAGTTGCGAACATAGACTTCCGACAAGAAAGAAAAGGCGCCGGATTGTCCGACTGCGAAAGGCCTAGACGAGCAGGCAGAGTTGGAGAGAGAGAGAGAGAGAGAGAGAGAGAGAGAGAGAGAGAGAGAAGAGAGCAGCAAGCGGTCATTTTCTCTCAATCACCTCTATCAGCTCGTCACTCAGCAACCTCTCCCTCAACCTCAACCCCCTCATCGGTCCTTCCGTCTTCATTGCATCAAGTGGCGTTTTGTTTGCTCTTTTTCTCACACTTTCATCTCGGAAACGCATTCATCTCATCTCATCTCAACTGCGTCGGTCGAACCTTTCTTTGCATCCACCACGCACGCTCCGTTTGCCCTTTCATCAAGGAAAAGAACCCCGCATCGTCATTCCATTCCCACGGTTCCGCCTTCTCTTTCAGCCAGTCAACCAGCCATTGCATCGCACGCTCCGACATCCTTCCACTTGGACGACCAAAAAGATGACCATTTGAACTTTCGATACTCTTGACGCCGTTTCCTCGGATCACCCGGCTCAAATAGCTCAGTTCGCAAGCCTCTCGTCTCGCGGCGCTCATCCGCACACGCACATATTGGACGTAGCGAGGAGCATGGCGCGCTTACCTTCGCCCAACAATCGATGGGCGGATGCTCCAACTCAGCTCGTCTCATCCCGCCTCGAGCAAGGCGCTCGTCTGGGATCCTCCACTCCCTCGACCAGCATCGACTCTACCGCTTCCTCCTCACGCTGGCCAGAGAGCTCTCTCCGCACTCATCGGGACCCTCATGCGCTTCCGCCCACACGCCTCGAACGCGCAGAGAGCTTCATGAGCACCGCCTCGGCGTCCTCAGCTGTCTTTGCCGCCGCCACCATCACAATGGCAAGCACCGCCACCATCCGCAAACTCGGGCCCACCGATGCTGGCGCCAAGCCCGTCCGCTTCACCACCGCAGCAAAGTCCAGACTCGACCAAGAAACCATCACGCCGTCGTCATCCAACGAACACATCGGATCGCAATCCACCGATACCACCGAGTTGCCGACCTCCCCCGTCTCGGCTGCTGACCAATCTCACACCACCGTCACGACCAGCTTCGACACCACAGTCCGCACTCCCGACGACCACCCGCTCCATCATGCTTTTACCAAGTTTGGCGACCCCAACGCATCCGCTTCCACATCGCATGACACCTTGAACTTGCATCTCACCGAGCCAAGGTCGTTCTTCTCCGACTCTTTCTCCGGAGACGACTCGACCCGCTCCACGTCGGCCACCACAGCCTCTCGGCGCACTCCTCTCGACTTAGAAATGCTAGGTCTCGCAACCACCTCTGTGGCGGGTTCGCGCAGAGGCTCCGACAACGCCAACAGCGAGCTGGCTGCCAGCGAACTCTACCATCCAGCCATGTCTCGCACCTCGTCCTATCAGAGCGCCATCTCCTCTCTCGCCAACTCGGCTGCCGACTCGCTCCCCCATCCCCATCGCACCTACACAAAACCGACTGCCGGCGCCAAGTACGGATTGGGCATTCAGACGCGAGGGCCCGCTTCCTCGTCGCAGATTGCGCCACACACAGAGCAGCCTCCCCTCGTCGCTGCGCGCTACCTGGCCGGACACGCTCTCGAAGTGGTCCCCGAAGCACGCGAATCGCCCTACTTGGGCAGTCGCGCTAGTCGGTCCGCCTCGACACCAGACATGGCTGCACCTTTAGCTTTGACCATTTCGACCTCGCTGCCTCTCAGCAACGAGCCCGTCTGGGGAGAGAGTTCCTCGGCTGCCCCTTCCAGCTCAGCCGATCCCAACGTTGGTGCCATGGCCTCCTTCTCCTTTCCTTCACCTGCTTTGACCTCGGCAGGCATGCAAACCGCGTCAAGCAAGTCGACCCATTCTGGCTCTTTGTCGGCCAAGTTCCCCCGGTCGCCCGGCAGCGCTTTCCACTCTTCCAATCCTTCCATTCAATCGTCCATGTCCAACGTCAATGGTAGGCAACCCTTCTCATCGTCCAGACCGGACAAAGCCGGCCTCCTCCAGGCTTCCAACTGGTCTCACGCACCTCCGTCCTCTTACGGCGGCTCCGTCATTAGCTCTGCGGCCGGCACCTCGGCATTCGGCTTCTCTAGCCTCAATCCCAGCAATCGCGAAGACATGCTCCACCGTCTCTTGCTGGATCAGGCTCGAGTCGACTGCCAAGAGTACGGCACTCTCAGCTTGGAGGAAGTCGCCGAAGCGAAGCGCGATCTCAAACACGTCGAGCGCAAGGTTCAGAGCCTTCGCACCAAGCTCAAGGTCGAAATCAAGATCCACGATGCTGCCATTGCCCTTCGCAAGGCCCACCGCACCACCGCCGCATCGGCCCACTCTCCCACTTCATCTGTGAACCTCGCCGTTTCGCCCACCTCGCCACGTTTGCCCAACGCAAATGCATCTGCTTCCACTTCCACCACCTCCTCCTCCTTTGCAGCTCGAAGTCGCGTACTCAGCATCTCTGCCAACGAAGCCAAAGCCGACGAAGACGTTGCTCTAGCTACAGCCAAGGTCGACAAGGTCGCCAACGAGCTCCTCAAATGGTCCGATCGCGCCACCACTCTCCGTCGCAAGCTCCTCGAACACCAGGCTGCTACCCTCTCGGAGCGTGTCCAGCATCTCGAGTCCGACCGACAGGTCATGGAAGAGAAGCTGCCTTTCCTCACCGCCTCTGCTTCCTTCGAGTCGCTCGCCCCCTCGGCCTCCGCTTCTGCTGTGGGCATCGCACGCTATCGAGACGCTGGTCATCGCTACCAGCCGTCGGCAGACGAGCCTTACATTCCCAGAGGACCCCAAGATCCGCTCCGTCACAATCGGCTCGAGTCGGACCTCAGCGCCATCAGCGGCTTTACCTTCCTCGACGGCGCCGCTCCTGAAAAGCTGCGTCGTCTGGGCGAAGAGCTAGAAAAGAAGCGCGAGCTGGTTCGTAAGCTCGAAATGGATCTTGATTCCGCCAGAGATGCAGCACGCCGCAAGGACCAGACATCGGATCGACTCACTCAGCAGCTCCAAGAGCAGTCGCGCGAACGCAACCGCGCGGTGGAAGAGCTGCGCGCGCTCAACCAGCAGCTCAGTCGACAGGATGAGCTTACACGACAGTCGCAAGAACAAGCTGTCAAGGCCGCCACCGCCGACGTAGAGCAGAGGATGCAAAAGCAGTTTGAGCAGAAGGAGGACGCTCTGGTCAACGCCAAGGCCGAGGTTATGGCCGCTCAGCGCTCGCTTTCCGATATACAGAGCCGACTGGACGCCGCTGAAAAGGACAGCAAGGCGCTTCAACTTCGCGCAGAAACTGCAGAGAGAGCGTTGGACGAGCACAAGCGCAAGTTGGAGGACGTGCAAGGCGAGTCTGATCGCCAGCGTTCTGCAGGCTCGCAGGACCTCGCTTCGCTTCAAGCAGAGCTGTTCACAGTCAAAGCAGCGCACGCAACAGCCGATACCTTGGCCACCGAACGCGCTGGCACGATCGCAGAGCTCGAGAAGCAGCTCAAGCAGGTACGAAGCACACTCGAGGCCGAGAAGCAAACGCTGGCAGCCGACCACGCCGCTGCCACATCTGCCTTGGAGAAGCAGCTCGACCAGCTTCGAAGCGATCTCAGTGCCGAGAGCCGGAACCGTGCTGACGCCGAGGAGGCGCTCACCACTTCACGAAAACAGATCGTCGACACGCAGACTCGAGCAGATCAGGCGGACAGCAAGCTGCGGGAACTCGAGCTCGCCGTGGGTGCCGAGCGCCGCATTATGGCCGAGCGCGACGAGCTCTTCCACGCCTTTGAGCGTCGCCTCGAAAGCGCAGAGAAGCGTCTGCAGGAGCAAGACAAGCGATGCGCAAGGATGCTCGGCAAGCTCGAGGGCCGGGAGGAGATGGACGATCTGCTCGAGCGTATCAAGGCCGGCGCGGCGGGCGTCGCAAAGAAGAAGAAGACGGCCGGTCAAGACATTGCAGGTCTGCTGTCCAGCCTCGAGACGCACATTGGAGACCTCGAGCTCGAGCTTGCACGCGCCAATGCGCAGATCGCTGGCTCACCGCGCGACAGCATCGCAGCTTCGGAGGCACCGGCATCCAACTCGCACGACGTCCAGCTCGAGGCCAGCATTCAGGAAGTCCAGAAGTGGAAGGCTGAAGCAGAGCGTCTCGAAGAGCTGCTGCAGGCAGAGAAGGACAGGCAGACGCAGGCGGAGGTGTCAGCGCAGGACTCGACGAGGTTGCAGCAGCTCGAAGCCGAAGTGCTTGCCCTGTCCGAGCAGAACAAGAGTGTCAAGCTCGAGGAACAGCAACGAAGCTCCAAGCTCGAGAACGATTTGCAGGACCTTTCGGCGAAGTACGCCGAGCTCGAGCGTCAAGGCAAGGAGCGTGTTGCTCAGCTGCAAGACAAGCTCGAGCGACTGGAAACACGAAATCGAGAGCTGGAAAAGCAGCTTCGCAACAACGCATCCGACCCAGCTTCTCCCGCCGGCTCCATCGACGCTCTCCCACTTCGAGCCAGCAAGATCGCCTCGCCGCTCAGCGCCACCTTCCCTCAGCAGAACAAAGGTGTCGGCAATCTCATCGACAGGTTCGGCGGCGGACGCAAGATCTCTTCAGAACTTCGTGCGGATGACTCTCTTGCTGCGTTGCAAGCCTGCATCCGCTCTGTCGAGAGTCTGCGCGCCATGCTGCCGGACCTGTCAGCCGCTGCTAAGGGCTCTGCAGACTTGCATGCGCTGCGCGACGCCTTCCAGGCCGGCAGTGCGCTTCCCATCAGCCCGACAAGTGCAATGTCGTCGCCAACGTCAGCGCGGTCTGTGCTCGGTGCTGCTGGTCTGCAGGCAGAGCTCGATGCGACGGCAGAGCGCCTTCGAAGCACCTTGGCCATCAGCCGCGCTGTCATTGATTTGGCTCTCGAGGCTGAAGCGGATAAGGAGAACCGCGGTCCATCCGGGCACGCCGTTTCCTGCGCCGAGACGGATGCGCTGGCTTCGCAGCAGGCGCTCGTGACGAGGGTCACGTCCTTGACCGCCAAGGTGAAGCAGCAGACGGATCGCGAGAAGCGGCTCAAGGCGGAGCTGGCAGAGGTACGCCAGCAGCTCGAGGAGGCCCAGAGCGCCCAGCGTGTCCCGTCGTCGCCGTCAGGTCTCACGCTCGGGAACGACTCGATGCTGGGCTTATCGACATCGACGTCTCCGGCCAAATTTGGGCTGGGTGACTTGCTCGGCATGCCAAAGACGCTCGGTCGAACGGGCTCGAATCAATCGTTGCGGACGTTGATGGCCGACAAGGCGATCACCATTCCAACGGGCGGAGCCTCGTCGCTAGCGCCGCCTCGATCGCCAGCGGGTGTAGACGGGCTGCCTTCGCCTACTCGGTCCAATCATAGCGTCTACTCGTCGCCATCAATCCGGTACATTTCGCCGTTTGCGCCTTCCAGCTTTGAAGCGCGAACGCCGCAGAAGCACGCGGCAGAGCCACGCAGCTTGGGAGTGGATGGCGGCAGCGCGGGTAATGTGTCGCTCTCGAACACTTCGTCTTCCAATGCGAACGAAACCTGGGACTCGATGTCGTTGCGATCGGTCAGCAGTCCGAGCTCCACACAATTGGGTCTGCCGAGCTCCTCGGGCAGCCTTGCCGGCACGTCGCAGTCGTCTGCATCGGCGCAACCACGCACGGGAGCGGCGGATGCGTCGGCCGCCAATGGCTCCACTCCGAACGGCATGGTGAAGCGAACCATCACGCTCGGCATGGACGTGCCGCAGCTCGTGAGTCGCGTCCGAGAGCTGGAGCGACAGCTCGCCCAGACCGCCTCGATCCGACAGCGTGCCGACCGAGCGATCGAGCTCGAGGCGCAGCTGCGCGAAGCCAACCAGGCCTACACGAAGCTGCTCGACCGCATGGATACGGAGCGCGTGATTGGGACGCATCAGAAGGTCGAGATGCTCAACGAGCTCAATGAGACGCAGACCAAGCTGCAGACGACCAAGGCGCAGATCCAGCGTGCTCACACGCTGTCGCCGTTTGTGTCGCCGATGGTGGTGGCGGCGCCTTTGCCTCCGCCGAAGGATTGAGGAGGGGTGGGCGTGGCTCGATTAGCTACTGTTGGGCTGCCGAGTCTTCTACAGATTTCATCTCGAACGCTCATTTATCACAACTGTATTTCTAGATCTACAACACAGCATCGTGCACATGTCCAGATGCAGCGAGGGTCGGTATCTACACGAGTCTGAGGATTTCTGACAAGGACGTTACTGGACACCAATGAACACGGATGCGATGTCGCCTTCTAAGCAAGCCAATCGACCTCGCTCGGACGAACAAAAGGCAAGGTAGCGTTGAGCGTGTACAGATTCATACGCGCCGCGCCACCGCACGCGATCGTGGCATTAGCCGAACAAGGCTTGTTGCAACCGCGGCCGAGGGGGTTCATCTGCCCGGTGCTCGGAGCGATCTGCGCACTTGCCGGGAGCTGATAGGCGCCGAAGCACTCTCCGCCGTACTCGACGCCACACAGCGGGAGCCGTTTCGCGCCGCACGCAGCGAGGCAGCCCTCGACCGTCGCGTTGACCGGTGCGAGCGTCACGTTCAACATACGATTTGAAGCAGAATCGACGAAGCAGTCCGCGAAGCGCCAGAGCGCCGACTTGGTGACGGTGAAGAAGCTCTGCTTCCACAGCGTATCCTGCGCGATGGCGATGCGGTTCGGCCCACCGCACGTTTGAGCAGAGTCGCCGGAGCACGCCATGCTGCAGCCGGTCTGACCGGCACCGGCGGTGGCAGCGCTGCCCATGAGCAGGTCGTCGCACCAGCACTCGTTGCTGTACTCCACCCCGCTGTAGCGGTACCCTTTGGACGAGCATGTGAGCGAACAGCCAAGGGGCGTGTTGGTCGCGTTGTTCTTGTAGGCCAGCACGCTGAGCGAGCGCGAGTCCGAGTCTTGGTAACAGCCGAGCGTCGTGACCGTCGCCGGGAGGGTGGCGGTGGCCTGGGCACTTGTTGTGGTTGTTGTGCTGCTGCTGCTGCTCGAAGTTGAGCTCGTCGAGCTGGACGTCTGCGTTGTGGAGGACGTCGTGCTGGTGGTCGAAGGTGCGCTGCTGGTTGTTGTGCTGGAGGCAGTGGACGAGGTCGTCGATGTGTTTGACGACGACGAGGTCGACGTCGGGACGGTGGAGGTGGACGAGGAAGTTGATGAGGAGGAAGAGGAAGTTGTTGAGGTAGAGGCAGAGGTGGCGGAGGAAGAGGAGGAAGTGGTGGAGGATGACGAGGAGGCCGCAGAAGACGAAGAAGAGGACGTGATCGTGGCCGACGAAGACGAGCTCGACGACGTCGAAGTCAAAATCACAGTGGAGCTCATGGAAGTGCTTGTCGCCGCAGACGTCGAGCCGGAGCGGGAGCTGGAGCTTGTCGTCGAGCTCGTCGAAGTCAACTGATACACACCGAGACGATACCCATTGCCACAGAGCTGGCTAGCATTACCGACGCACGTCATACTGCAGTCGCTCGCTGGCGCCGTCGCAGCATCCGAGCTCATCGTCATACCGCAGTAGCACTCTTGGCCGTACTCGACGCCAAAGAAATTATACCCCGCGCAGGCGCTCGCACACGTTGAGATCGACGTCTTGGCGCCGAGCTGCGGCACCAGGTCGCTGATGACGCGGGTCGCGGTGCTGTCGACGTAGCACCCGAGCGAGCTCCAGCTCCCCACCGTCGCAGGCTGCGAGATCACAATCTTGGTCAGATCTGCAGCATCCGAGTACACGGAAAGGCGGTTGGCGCCACCGCACATCTGCGTCGAGTTGGCGTTGCAGGGCAGATTGCAGTCCGTGTCGGGTTGCAGCGTGGATCCGCCTCCCAGACCGTTGCCGCACCAGCACTCGCCGTAGTACTCGAGACCGACGATCTGGTAGCCCAAGGACGTGCAAGAGGCGCGGCAGGTCTCGACAGTCCCTCCCTGTCCTTGGGTGGACAGGGCACGGTTGCCGGTCGAGTCCGAGTAGCATCCCTTGTACGCGGGGTTGTTGGAGGTCGAGACTGCCGTGCTCGAAGCCGCGGCAGAGCTTGTCGTCGCCGATGTCGGAGCACTGCTACTGGTTGTTGCTGTCGTCGAGGCAGAAGAAGTGCTGGCTGCTGCGGACGTCGTCGTTGTCGGTGGAGGAGCGCCACCGGTCACGTTGCCATTCAGCGCATACAGCGACAGTCGATACGATCCACCGCAGTACTGCGAAGCGTTGCCCTTGCAAACCATGGAACATCCTGTCTGGTTGAAGCCGGTCGTAGAAGCCAAAGCGTTGCCGCAGTAGCACTCTTGCGCATACTCGAGACCAGCGAGCGAGTAGCGGTTCTGAGCGCAGAACGCGACGCAGCTGTCCACCGACATGGCGCTAGGGTCGATGTACGAGGGTCCACTGAGACTGCGAGCACCTCCATCAGTCACGCACTCGGCATAGCGGTAGTTGCCCGAGCTAGGCGCAATCTTGGGGCCACTGTAGGCGCCTGGCAGCAGAGTGCCGGACGTTGCATTATAAGCGAGACTGTCGTAGAAGATGCTGAGGTAGCCAGACGCACCGCAGTACTGCGTCGAGTCGCCGATGCACGTCATGGTGCACATCTCGTCAGACACCTTGAGACTCGGGTCCGGGACGTTGCCGCTGACCCAGCACTCTTGGGAATACATGGTGCCTGCAAAGTTGGCGGTGCCGCCTTGGGCCAACGCCAGCGTCTGGCACTGTGCGTTTTCGAACGTGTTGTGGTTCGACGCTTGGAGGAGCGTGGGCAGCGTTCCGCCTGGGGCATTCGTGTAGCAGCCGAGGTAGCGGTATCGGGCAGTTCCGTTGACGTCTCCGGGAAGTGCTGTGGCCAGCAAAGGTCCCACCTGACGCGATACGATGCGTGCCGACATGTTGATAAAGTGAACGCCAAAGTTGGGGTCGTTGCCGTTCAGTACCCAGGCGCTCGAGACGTTGTAGGGCGCCACAATGACCTGCGACACGGGCGACGAGAGCTGCACTGCCGCGTTTTCCGTCTCAGCTGGCTCGATCGCTTCGCCTTCGGTCAAGTCACCAGTCGGGTTGAGCGAGCGGAAGAAATCGCTCGTCGGCGGCTTGCTCTTGCTGATGATCAGAGCAGATTCGCCATTGTTGGTCACGTGAAGCGACTGCGTAGCCAGGGAGCCAGCCATGCGGTTGCCGTAGTCCATGTAGGGGACGTTTTTGAGCACCGTGCCATCGTACTGATCGGTGGATGCCTGCTGCACTTCCAGTGATGACCGCAGTCTGGTTGCCGCCGTTGGTGTAGATCTTGAGCAGGGCCGTGTACGAGCCATGCACAGTCGGGTTGAAGTTGATCACCAAGGCTGTCGAGGACTGGTTGGCGATGGTACTTGGCATTGTGAAGATGGTAAAGTTGCCCGTGGTCATCTTTTGATCCATCGTGCCATCGACATCTCCAGCGGCGGCCGCGGCGTCGTCGTCATCGTCGACCGAGCCGTACGTCTCGTCAAAGTCCCACGAAGTGACGGTGAGCGTCTTTAGACCCACGTTGCCGAGAGAAATGGACTTGTTGAGACCGCCGATGGTGTCTGCTGCGCCCGGAACCAAGCCGCCAAAGGCGACGTTGTTGGGGATCATGGTGAAAGATGGACCGCTGGTGACGGCGTTACCTCGCAGGATCACGGGGACCGTGTTAACGTAGCCACTGACGCCGTTCGTCGTGTTGAGGGTTACAGGGTTAGGGTTAGGGTTAGGGTTAGGGTTAGGGTTAGGGTAGGGTTAGGGTTAGGGTTAGGGTTAGGGTTAGGGTT
>JALCCG010000471.1:0-10065 GCA_023212695.1 Sporisorium sorghi | reverse complement strand
CACGGGACGAGACACCACCCGCGGCGACGTGCTGGTCCTGTATGCAGCTGCTGACGAGAACGGCTCTTCATGCACATGTGTGCGAGGCGAAGCAGGGTACGATGCGCCGTACGAAGGTGTCGCCGCCGTGTGCGCCGGCGACGTCTCCTCTGCAGATCGCGGTGGTGGAAACGGCGAGACGCTCATCGTTGCGAAGCAAAGCTACGTCGCACGGCGCAGCGTCGTAGTGGCCAGGAATCCGACCTTCCAGTATCAAGATAGAGCAGATGGATGGTGGTTTGACGCAAAGCTCGGATGGGGTGGATGGATCGACATCTGCAAAAGCTTGCCGTGCATGTGCATTCGTGAAACCCACTTCGATGCACTCGCACGCTGTCTTTTTTTTTTTTTTTTTTTTTTTTTTTTTTTTTTTTTTTTTTTTTTTTTTTTTGATTGTCCGACGATGAAAGGCAAATTTAGAACTGTGCATGCGATCTGAGACCTTTTTTTTTTTTTTTTTCTTGTTCTCTCGGCGCTTTCGCCCACATTTTGCCTCAATTCCCCCTTTTTTCAACGTTGCACCAGCTCGGCTTGGCAAAAAGATTTCGATTTTCAGGCACAGTGGATCGCCGATTCAATAGAGCCGATTTCGATGGTTCGTTCAGATTGGCTCCGGTTTCTCCGCTTCTTTCTAGAGAGATGGCCTCTCTGCTGCTCTCGCCCCAGTTGAGCGTCTACATGTTGATGTTCGAGCTGTATTAGGAGCACTGGTGTACATGATCATGATGGCTCGATTGCGCATAGAAACTCCGTTGTGTGGGCCACAGACGTCGATCCACTGCGAATGTCATTCTTCAACTCGGAAGAAGCGGAAGAAGGCGGACGGACGAACGAGTGGATTTCCATTTCCGCACGGGCCTTAGAGAAAGAGTGAGTGAGCTCTAAATTGTGTGTGTCTTTCCCTCCCTCTCTCTCTCTCTCTCTCTCTCTCCATCACTCACTCACCACCATCCCTTCATAGATGTCAATGAGTGCGCTACCCCGCTCTGCTGCTAGCGTACAGCTGCGATCCAGCTTCGCGCAACCGGCGCGTCACGTGGCTGGTCGACGGCTCGTACACGCCACACGTCGATTGCCGCTCGCTTCATCTCCGTCATCGTCCGCCACCATTGCTCTGCGTCAAGAACCGCGTACGCTTTCTTCTTCACACCGCCGCCACATTGCCAGCTCCACCTCCCCCCACTCGGCCGCTAAGGCTGGCAAGGTCAAGGCCACCACCACCCCCGTCGAGCGGTACAACGAGCTGGTCCACTCCGGCGTGCTCCGCGACGACGCGCACCAGCGCAGCATCATCGAGGTGCTCCAGTCCCTCCACGACCAGCTCAAGTCCTACAAACAAGCAGGCGTACCCGATCCGGAGGAACATTTGCAAGCGTCCAAAGGCCTGCTGTCGTGGCTGCCATTCGGCAGGGCAAAGACGCAAGACATCCCGCCTATCTCGGAGGATATCCCCAAGGGCTTGTATCTGTACGGCGACGTGGGTACGGGCAAGAGCATGCTCATGGATCTGTTTTACGATACGCTCCCCGCGAACATTACGGCGAAGCGTCGGATCCACTTTCATCAGTTCATGATCGAGGCGCACAAGCGGGCGCATTTCTACAAGTCCAAGACGCACAAGCCTTCGGGCATTGTTATGATGATGTCCTCGGGCAACTTTGGCTCTTTGTCTTCTACTTCGTCCGCATCGAGCGGTGCGGGGGAGGAGAGCGATGCGATCGAAGCCGTGGCGCGCGAGATGGCGCACAACCACGCTGTGCTGTGCTTTGACGAGTTTCAAGTGACGGACATTGCGGACGCCATGATCCTGCGCGGCCTACTCGAACGCATGCTCGCCTACGGTGTAGTCATGGTCATGACGAGCAACCGACACCCGGACGAGCTGTACAAGAACGGCATTCAGCGCCAGTCATTCGTGCCGTGCATCGAGCTGCTCAAGTCGCAGTTCCGCGTGACGGACCTCAACTCGGGCACCGACTATCGCACGTTGCCCCGCGCGCTGTCCAAGGTGTACTTCTCGCCGCTCGACGATGCGAACATGCGGGAGTTTGACAAGCTCTTCGATGCTGCCACGTCTGACCCTCACGATCCAGTGGTCGAGAATCGCGCGCTGAAGATCTGGGGAAGGACACTGCACGTGCCCGCATCGACGCAAACCGTGGCGCGATTCACATTCGACGAGCTCTGCGGTCGCCCGCGCTCCGCCGCCGACTACATCGAGATCTGCAACAACTTCACCACCATCTTTGTCGACGCCGTGCCCCGCATGGGCCTCAACCAGCGCGATCTCGCGCGCCGCTTCATCACGTTCATCGACGCCGCGTACGAGAGCAAGACCAAGCTGCTCGCGTCCAGCGAGGTGCCCATCCTGCAGATCTTTTCGGGCGACGCGGGTAAAGCAAAACCCACGCCGGACCAGATGCGCTCGTTGATGGACGATCTGGGCCTGACGATGGACGATATCGGCGGGTCGCCGATCTTTACAGGTGACGAGGAGCTGTTCGCGTTCGCGAGGGTGATCTCGAGGTTGACTGAGATGGGCTCGAGACAGTATGCCGAGTCGGCGAGTTCGGCTGGCGAAGCGCCGCCCGAGTATTAGATTCCCCGCGTGGACGCATCGTTTCACCATCACACACTGCGAACGCGACAGCAGACAGAACCGAGATTGCGCGAGGGGTGATGTGAACCGTACAAGTACAAAAAAAAAAAAAAAAAAAAAAAAAAAAAAAACAACGATGCGATGACGAAACGACAGACCCGGAAACGACGACGACGAGAGAGGCGATAAAAGTACAAACAAGCCGGCGGGGATCAGGGGGATATAAACGAGCTCCTTTCCACTAATTGAGCTCATGATAAAAAACAATCTTGTTGGCGTCCGGGTCGAGCACATGCAGCTCGCGCGTGCCCCACGGCTTGTTCTGCGGCTTGCCCATCAGCTTGGCCTTGCCCAGAAACACTTCCGGGAAATACTCGCTGCCGTTCGGCTTGAACTGCTGCTGCTTGGCCACGATCTCCTGAAACAGCTCGTCGACGTTGCTCACCACGACCAACAGCTGCGGGGGACCGGAACCGTCGGCTTTGAGCTCGCCCCATTCGGCGGGGAGGTAGCGGAGGACGATGCGCACGCCCTCCTCGTCCGCCGCTGGTGGGATAGCTGAGTGCTGCTGGTGCGCCGAGCGCGGGGGGCGCGCCGCAGGCCCGCGTCGCAGAACCGCCTGGTGCGTGGCCGGCTTGCCGACGGGCGAAAAGCCGATGAGCTTCTGGTAGAACGCCACCGAGTTGGTCAGGTTCGTGACGTAGATGCACGGAAACGCGTTCAGAAACTGCGTCTTGCCCGGCTTCGCCGCCGCGCGTGCGAAGCGTGCGCGATCGACATCGACGTCGTCGTCCTCCCACCCCAGCGCATCCGAGCGCGCAAAGTTGAACGGGTTCACCGACAACAGCGCCGCCGCGTCCGCATCGCTCAGCCCCATATTCGTCGACTTGGGCAGGTACGCCGTATCGCTCGCAAACTTTTTCTTGCTGTCCGCAATGTGCTCGGTGAAGCGCGACTGTTCGAGGGGCGAGAGCACGAGTTTGGCACGGTTGGTGCGCGTGCGCGTGAGCGAGAGGTACAGCTGCTCCGGCCGCTTGGCGGGAGAGGCGGCGGCGTTGACAGAGGCAGCAGCGGATGCGGTGACGGCATCGACGACGTGGACGCGCCCCAGGTCGGCGACGTCAGGGGGTGTGGCGGGCATCGAGACCTCATCCATCGCAGAGAGCTGGTCGGATGCGAGCGCAGAGGCCGCCATGGACGGGGAGGAGGCTGCGCTGGTGGGCGAGGACGAGGCCGAGGAGATGCCGCGCTGCATCGTCGATGATGAGGCGATGTCGGTCATGATCGAGGGATCACCTCAGTTGAGAGGAGTCGGTACGTCCGTGCGAGTGCGCAGCTGTCGTGTGAACAGGGCCGGAACAGCCGACCAACGGTTGAGCGGTGTCGTTCTTGTCGCTTTGATCTGGACGCCAAAGTCGAAGATGCGATTCTACGAGACAACTGGATGCGACAAAAGGATGATGGTGGTGTCAAAGCAGGATCCACCGGTCAGAGACTCACTCGCTATGCAACAAGCCTCGACTTGAAGCGGTCGGCATTCTCTCTTTCTCGCACAACGTGGAGAGGCAGTCGCAAAAAAAGTGGCAACTGAGCGGGAAGCAAAAAAAAAAAAAAAAAACGAGGCAGGAATGTGCACAATCTGCAGTTGTAATCGATTGTGCGTTGCTCTCGGACCGGCAAGATTTTTTTTTTTTTTTTTTTTTTTTTTGGCTCAGCAAGGCAAGGCTGCAGGGTGTGTTGGACCGAAGCCAGCCACGCACGTTGATGAGCTTGTTTTTCTTTCCCACTTCTAATTTCGGTATGCGGGGGGAAAAAAAAAGCTTTGCTGTTCGGCGGTGGCGTGCCGCACAACGACTCAGCGCTGATAACGATCTGTTAAAAAAAAAAAAAAAAAAAAGTTCTTTAGAAAAAAAAAATGGCCTGCCGAGGACGCGGCGAAGTCGACGGCAGCCAAGCGCATTTTCTCTTCAACGCCTGACGACGGCATGCTGTGCGAAAATTTGCCGAGAGCAGTCAACACGCAGCAGGACCCTGCTTTTGTCGTGCTTGTGCTTCGGATTTTTCGCTGGCTTTGGGCCGACACTCTGCCTTTTTGGGGACACGAGGTCGCAAGAAAATCCAGTGTGATCCGCTCCTACAACGCCGCGGAGCAAATCAGAAAAAAGCTTGTTTGCTGTGAGCCGCCGCTTAGCCAGCCGTCGGTTCAGCGATCTGCCAAATTGAGTGGATCCTCGTCCTTCAACGACATATTCGTGCTACTGGCCGTGGGTGACAAGTGAACGTGGCGCTCGCAAGAGCATCGTGTGGCCAGTGCGGGGCGACGTCAACGACACTCGCCTGCGGGCCGGGCAAGTACAAAATAAGACACAGACAGCCTAGATTGCCGTCTAAGCGAGGCTCGTAGCGTCACCACTCACCTCTGAACGTATCTCAGCCTCATCGATGTGTGCTCACGTCGCTCTAACTTTGTAGGAAAAAACGACGCTCCTACACCGTCCGTCGCTCTTTGTCAATCACCCGATCACACGTTCGTCTGAGAGAGCGATATCGAGTCGTGACACCTGCGACATTGCACTGCTTTGCTACTATACATGGTACCTCCAGTCAAGTCGACGATCGCCGAGCCTTCTCTGCTCCTCCTCGCTCTCCTCGGTCTGCTTCTCACTCTGGCCGCCGCTAGCCTGCAGCACATCCCTCCTACGGTTCTCCCTGCTAAGCAAAACCCACAGCGTCGACGCCGCGCCAATGCCCAATCCGAGCCAGACGATGCTCAGCCCGTGACTGATGTGGAACTGTGCATTCTTAAGCCCGCCCAGCGGACGGCGGTAGAGCTGCACACCCACGATGCTTCCCATATTGCCGAATCCGATCTGCATCGCCAGCGCCGTCGCGCGCTTCGTCTGTCCCGAAACGTTCTTGGAAGGAAGCGAGAGCAGCAGCGCATTGCCCGCATACACACCCGGCGTGGTGATGAAGATCGCCACATACCGCCCCGCCACCGTCGGCGAGGTGATCTGCACGATATACCCGACAATCGCCAGCAGCGCGCAGCCGATGATAAAGATCAGCCTGCGGTTGACGACAAACGAAATGTGGGCGATCGTCATGGTAAAAAGAAACGCGAGGAAGTACGGCGGCACCGTGATGAGCTGCGCATTGGCTGCTGTGTAGCCCAGGTCGCTGATGATGGTGGGCATGAAGAGCGAGATGGTGTAGAGTGCAAATGCGAAACCGTGGAAGAGCAGGCCGTAGAGGTAGACGTACGGGTCGGTCAAGGCTTGCTTGACGCCGTCCCACGAGAAGGCTTCTTCGTCGAGCGAGTCGCGGTCGGCTTGCATTCGGGCTGCGATGATGGCCTTCTCGCGTTCGGTGAACGGGCGCGATCTTTGCGGGTAGTGCGGCACCAGCTTGTACGCTACCACCGACACCACGACGGTGAGCAAGCCTTCTAGGATCAGGATCCAGTTTAGTTTAGTTTAGTTTCGAGTCGGTCTTTCTGTCGGTCCTGGAAGGAGACGTTTGCCCAGAGGGAGGGTGCGAGGCTTACTTTGCTTGTCCCGGAGAACCGGGGGCTACCTCGCACCAAACAGCGCAGGCACCCAGGACCAGCCCGCTTTGCCACCAACGCCGCGCACGAACCCAATCCCGTACGCCAGGATACCGCCAAAGGCACCCGAAAACGCCGCACCGGACAGCAGCAACGCCACACGATAGTGTCGCTCGCGTCTCGGGTAAAACATGCTGAACACGAACACCGAACCCGGGAACAGACCGCTCTCGCTGAGCCCCAGGAAGAAGCGCACGGCAAACAGCCCCGCCTGGTTATGCACCAGACCCTGCACCACCGAGATGATCCCCCACGCGAGCATCAGCGTCGGCAGCCACACGGGCGGCGACGTCTTCTTCAACACGATGTTCGCGGGCACCTCGCCAACGACGTAGCCAACAAAGAAGAGCGTGAGCGCGGTCGAGTAGTCCTTGACCAGGCCTTCGAGCTTGGCGTTGCCAATGTTGGAGCGGTCGAGGAAACTGAGCAGATAGAGGACGAGGAGGATGGGCACGACGACAATGTCGATCTTGCGGACCAGACGGCGTTCCTCTTGGCGTGTGTAGCGCACTTCGCCGTGCGAGGCCGTGTCAACGACGATGAGGTCGTTGTTGTGGGATTCGTGGGTGTCGGAGACCGAGGCGGCCTTGCCCGGAGGCGGCGAGGAGGTGGGTGTCACCTCACTCATGGTGAATGCGAGAAGGGTCGGACGGTGTAAGGTGGAGTTGAGAAGGAAGGTGAAAGTGGGGGTGCGGGGAGCTGTAGCAGCAAGTCTTTATAGCCTGGACTGGATTGGAGACGTCGTCGTCGACGAAACGGCGAATGGAAACTTGGACGAGCACGCGATGCGGAGCGAAGCTTGTATCTTGGTCAGGGCCGCAGAGAACTCGAAGCATTTGCCGAGCTTCACCTCGTGGCTTTCCTTCTTCATCGATATCTTGGCAGGGCGTCAAGAGCTGGAAGCTTCCGTACTTGAGACTCGGAACCCGAAACGTCGTCGGGGCCAAGAAAGACCGACAGCGCGCGAACAGGCACACGATCCGGTATCTCTCTCAACGTTCATAGCGGACGTTGCGGGGCTTCAATGTGGACAATGACGGCAGATTCAAAGCGATCACGCAAAAGGACCAGCCGAGTGGGGGTAACGATGGATGAGTGTGAATGCGAATGCGAGTTGGTGAAGTGCTTCCGAAGTGGGGCCAGTTGCGTGCTTCGCTTAGGGATGGCATCGACAGGCACAGTTGGACAGACAACTTACCATTTCGCCGATGCAGCACGCCATCTTTTTTTGTCCCCCTCGATTGTGTCAAGTCATATCGATCTCACAAAAGTAATTTTTATGCTTTTTTGTTAGATCAAGTGCCTATTCGGCTCGACGCCCCGATGCAGCAAAAATTGAAAATCGCGGTCTGGGCTTGCTGCAGCTCGGCAGTCTCCGTCCTCTCGCTTCATCATCAGCAGCTGACTGACTGTCTGACAAAGGCAAGCGAAGCCAACACTTTTTTTTTTTTTTTTTTTTCTTTTCTTTTTCTCCTTCGCCTCACGCTGGAATGCACGCTTTAGACCCTGCGTGCGGCTTCGAAAGCGACCCTGTGCAGCAGCAGCAGCAGCAGCTCGGACTCCCCAGCTCTGCATGCTCAGTCAGTCAGTCGTTAGCATCGACAACAGGTCTCGCTATTCTTCCCTCTCGACCACCTTCAACACTCGAGACGGTGATAAGCACTCAAAACCATGCTGGACACCATCGTCATCAAGGTGCTGCGGGCCATCCTGCCACTTGCCACGGCGTTCATCACGCCCAAACAGCCGCCGGCGCCCAAACCCAACGTCACCACCTACATCCCATCGCCCTTCGTCCCCGGCAAGATCACGCGCAAGGAGCAACGTCGTCGGCTCAAGGCGGACATCTACTGGCCCCCCGGACAACCTGACGATGTTGCACTGCCCACCATCATCAACCTGCACGGATCTGGGTTTTGCTTCCACACGCACGGCGATGATGCGCGGTTCTGTGCCTATGCTGCACGCACGCTGCCGGCGATTGTGATTGACGTGGACTATTCGCATGCACCGGAGCATCCTTGGCCGGCGGCGGTGGAGGATGTGGACTCGGCGGTGCAGTTTGCAAAGCACTTTGCGCGCGAGAACCGCAAGCAGCGCCGTCGTCATGGTGCGGTGGGCGCTACGGGTGTCAAGGAGTGGTTGTGGGATGCGAATCGGATCGCTCTCGTCGGGTTCAGCTCGGGAGGCAACTTGGCGCTTATAGGGTCTTCCCGATCCGAGGTGCACGGCGGCGTTCAAGCGGTGGTCGCGTTTTACCCTTCCACCAACCTCGACGAAGATCCGTACGCCAAACCGCAACTCTCACCCGTCAAGGGCGCAGCGGGCGGAACACTGCCCCCGTGGCTGCGCAAGATTTTGTACCGCTGCTACGTGCCCATCGAGACGGTCAAGGACCGCACGCAGCCGCTCATCTCGCCCTTCTTCGCCGATCCGGACACGTTTCCGGCTTCCGTCACCATCATCACCGCAGAGCAGGACTCGCTCGCGCGCGAGGGACGCCGACTCGCAGACAAGCTCGACACCAGCTCCACGTTCAAGGGCAGCATCGTCCACTGGGAAGCACGTGGCCAGGGGCACAACTGGGACAAGATGACAAAGGCAGGTTCCGAACCGGAGCGCATGAAGGATGAGGCGTACACCTTGACGGTGCGACGTGTTCGTGATGCGTTTGCGGCGGTTGCGATTGGCTATGATGATCCGCGCGAGGCGGATGAGGATGAGGACGATGATGAGCGAGATGAGGAGGAGGGCAGTGTGAGTCGCAGTCAGAGGCCGTCCGGTGTCGGTGCGAGTCGCAACACTTCGAGGCTGGCAGCGCTATCGGATGGCACCGACTCGCGCTCTCGTACCAGCTTCAACACGGCCACCACCACTCGCTCTCCCGCCCCGCCACGCTCAAGAGTCCCAAACTCTGATCTTGAGGGGGAAAGGTTCAGCTTAGACAGTTCAGATTGATACCCACGCTCGCTCATGCCATCTGCAGGCACGTTCAGGCACACCAGTCATTGCTGAGTTGTGACGCAACCGCGCTGCGCATCCTTCATTCGCTTCACACGTGGCGAGAGAACTACGACTCGCCCACCTTCTTGATATTCTTGAGCGGCAGATGGATGCGCTCGTTCCTCCTCCAAAAGTCGATCAGGATCTTCGCCGTGCGATCGGGCGCGTCTTCGTGCAGCGAATGCCCCACATCGGCGATGACCTCGAGCTGATACTTGCCCTGCATCTGGCCGATCATGAGCTCGCGATCCAGCCGGTCGGTGCCGGCGAGCAGCAGCAGGCGCGCGGTCTTGACGCTCAAAAAGCGCGACGAGAGGCCCTGGAACCAGCTGCGCCAGAAGGGCTCGGTGGCCAGCAGGTCGGCTCGCCATCGATATGCGTGCTGCTGCTGCTGCGGGGCGTCGTGCTGCGTGGCGTCGGATCGGTCGTCGAGGACTTCCTGCGCTTCGTCGTCGGTAGGTGCGGTGGTGGTGCTGTTGGGTGTGAATGCGGGGTTGGGCTCGATGAGCGGGGGCACGCTGATGCGGGCGCTCTCGACGTTGGCG
Source organism: Sporisorium sorghi (assembly GCA_023212695.1). NCBI lineage: Eukaryota > Fungi > Basidiomycota > Ustilaginomycetes > Ustilaginales > Ustilaginaceae > Sporisorium > Sporisorium sorghi. The sequence continues at coordinate 272 of JALCCG010000471.1, read as the reverse complement.
ATCGTCTTGCTGTCGACGTGCCAGCGAATTGCATCTTCGACGGAAGCGAAACCGGACGGGTGGCTGAGAACGACGCTGCGCATCACGCCGAGCGCATCCATCGCCGTGCCCTCGACTACGTCGAGCACTGCCACGCCGGATATGCGGTTGAAGCCTTTCGCTGAAAGCGCATGTGCTGCAGAGACAACCACGGATCCACCCATGGAATGGCCCACTAGCACGAGCGATGGCATTTCTTCCGTTCGCGGGAACATAGTCGACAGCAAAGCGAT